>JAGFZM010001261.1:341169-356611 GCA_017657215.1 Limnothrissa miodon
TCCCTTCCAACAGATCCTTACAGCAATCTGTTTGGTTGGCATGCCGCTAAAATGCTGTGTGCATCTCACTCTCTTTTGTTTAACACTGTGCTTTTATTGTCACTCCACTGACTCATGCTTTTGCAGTGCAAATCATCACGTTTTCCTGACAGCGTTTCTCTCTCTCTCTGGTGTGTGTGTGTGTGTTTTGCAGCCATTCTTCCGCCTGCTGAATCTGCGTAAGCTGGGCCTGAGTGATAATGAGATCCAGCGACTCCCACCTGAGGTGGCAAACTTCATGCAGCTGGTTGAGTTGGACATCTCCAGAAATGGTACGAGCTCTGTCTTTGACACACACACACACACACACACACACACAGCTGAATGCCCTCAATTTTTGTTGTGCACATGGATACCCACATTTATGCATTCATGTGCACATTCATCCTCAAACCCAGGCACACTCACACACCCACATACAGTGCACACACACACCCCCAAATATTTTGACGCGCGCACACACACTACGGTCTGAATACCACTACTGTCAGCAGCTGGCCATTGTCTTCTATGTCAAATTCTTTCGCTCCTATTCCCGGAGAAAGAAAATAGAAACGATACAGAAGTAGGAACTCACAAAGGCGTACACACACTCACACTCAAAAATACACCCATGAAACAAAGGCCAACCCTCGGCCAGTGATGGACATGAGTCACATGGTCGACACACAGTCACGCATGTTGTCCCACTTCTCCACCACACGCACAGACCTTTTGAATGATGTTCAAACAAGCTGCTTTTAAACCACCCCACCACCACCATCAGCACCATGTTCCGTTGCCTAAAAAACCCACTGAACCAGCCTAATTCACCCTAAGGTTTCAGCTCACTCACTAGTGTGCTGGACTAACAGAGTTGCTCGTTTGAGTCTGGGCGTGTGCAGGCTGGACCGTGCACTATTCAGGTTATATACACACACCCACACATACATACATACATACATACACACGCTCATAGACACACAGCCTGGTCTCTTTAACATTGTCAAATGTAGAGAGACACACACCCATCATAAAGCCCATCTGCAGCAGACCAAGGACAGGTGCCTAATAGTTCTCCCACTCCCCTCTCTCCCTCCTTGTCATTTCTAGCGTATTTCCATCATATTTATCTCTACTTCCTCATGCATGCACACACACACACACACACACACCCTTGTGGAAGAGAGCTCACATTAACTTATAGGTCTTTATTTAGCTTCTCCGCATCACATTCCACCACTCAGCACGTCTGCTAGGGGGCACCGACCTCGCCCTCCCAACGCCCTCTCAATGCCCTGACACTTATCCGGAGGGCGGTAAGGCAGTACGGGACACTTGGTTGCAGAATGAGTCTGACATCCGTAGCGGATCGTTATATCCATAATTTACTACAGTTCCACAGTTTCAGCAAACTACAATTCCAGCTTGAATAAATCTAATGATTTAATTTTGAAATGTATCTGTTGAGTTTCGAACATTGTCACATGGTGTTTCTGCTGGACAATTAGTTGGGCAAGGTGGGGGCAGGGGGTGTTAGACTTAGAGCGGTGACAGGCTGTGTGTGTGTGATCTACGCCCCCCCCCCCCCCCACACACACACACACACACACAGCCTGTCACCGCTCTATCCCACACACACACGCACGCGCGCATACACCTTTGTGCATAAATGTGTGTCACTGAAATGGCTCATACACTCCCAGTCTGATGAGCTGGCTGTAAAGCTGGCTCCTATTTGTCTTTGGGTTACACTTGTTCTCCCTCTGGCTCCCTGTGTGCTCTCTCGCTCTACATTTCTCTCACTCTCTATTACACCCACAAACACACTCACACACTCTTTGTCTTCCTCAGCTGCCTCTTCCATCCATCTGTGTGTCTATTTTTCCCCTCATATCTATTTGTCCTCCTTTCTATTTTTCTATTTTTCTATTTATTTGTTGTTCTTTCTATTTTTCTTGCATTTTTTCTATCTTTTTCTCTCTCTCTCTTTCTCTCTCTCTCTCTCTCTCTCTCTCTCTCTCCTGCTAATATCCTACTATCTCTCCTCCGTCTTGTCCCCTTTCCTCTCCTCCACCCTTCTCTGCCATCTGCAAACGATTCAGGGAGAACCTGAATGTGTGCACTCTGTTGGAAATGACACCCCCTGTGCACCAATACTGCTGACTGTGCATCTCTCTCTTGTGTGTGTGTGTGCACTCTCTCTCTTTTTTTCCCCCTCTCTCTCTCTCATACACACACACACTGTATTTCTCTGTCTTATTCAGCTATGTCTGTTCTTTGTTTTTTTTTTTGCAGACATTCCTGAGATCCCCGAGAGCATCAAGTTCTGCAAAGCACTGGAGATCGCCGACTTCAGCGGAAACCCCCTCTCCAGGTCAGTGGGTTGGTGTAGCCTTTGGGGGTTGGTATGACCCGGGTCATACCAAAGCGCCAGAGGTTTCAGAAAGAGGGGGCGAGGGGAAATGGAGAAAAGCATGCTGTCCCAGACACATTCTTCTGCAGAGGAAACAAAGGGAGCAGAGGCCTCTACAAATAGCACTGTCCTGCCACAGACACCCCATTAGGAGAGCGTTTAAAAAAACAAAAACCCCACCAATACAGGCTCAGCCATTCAGGGAATCAGTGTAGCTAAAATGAAGTTTATTGTGCCATTTAGTTCACATTCATTTTTGTTCTGCCATTTTGAGGAGGTGGTTCTCCATGAGCATTCCTCATGTATGTGTACGATGAGCTGGATGAAGGTTTACCGGTGAAGTGGAATGTTCAGAATCCTTTAAAACTTACCAGTTCTTAATCTTAACCTTCCATGAACGTTCCCCACTATTGAAGGTCTTTGAATGCAGTTCAGGTCTTTATAGAGGGGGGCTCTTGAGGAGGACTCTGTCAGGGCACATCCATATCAGAGTCCGCTGAGAGCCACAGGTGCTGCTGACACCTATGAGTAATGGCACGCAGGTTCTCACTGCTACCCATCACCTCAACAGCTCATCTGTCACAACTCAGTGCTTGACACACACATACACACACAAACACACAGACACGCGTGCACTACGGTGCTCCTCTGTAAAATCCTCTAGTGTTACGGGCTTGGAACAGAAGTCTGCCTCATATCATGTGCCCAGGGTTCAGGAGCGTGTGTTGGTGTTTTAAAGTTGAATGAGGAAGGGGCTGGGCTTAATTCAGTGGGTGGAGAGCAATGAACAATGAGTCTGTTTGAAAACCCCGGCCCTAACTATGCCCCAAAAGTCAAATTCTTGAAACACATATGCGCACACACACCAACACACACACTGAAAATGCCACTGTATAGTCCAAGCTTCCATGACTGACTGTTGGTCACATGGTATTTCCAGTGCCATCAGAGTTTATTGCTGTGCCCATCTGCACTGCGAGATGTTTAGACAATTCAGTTAGTCGGAGCTAACACAGATCTGCTTGTTGTGAATCGTATCTCTTGTCTGCATCCTTCATTTCCTGGGACGGCATTGAGATGAAGAGGGATAGGCAGAGTTAGAGTGACGTTCTAGCGAGGGCAGTGCCGTGTGTGTGTGTGTGTGGTAAACTACACAGCCAAACAGTGTGATTGTGGAAGTGTGTGACCAAGGCCATTGCTGCGTGGCCTAAAATGTCTTTGCATGCGTTAACTTGTTTAACTCTATTTCTCTCTCTCTCACTCTCTCACTCTCTCTCACACACACAGTTTGCCAGATGGCTTTACACAACTCCGAGGCCTTGCCCACCTTGCACTCAATGATGTGTCTCTGCAGACGCTACCCAACGACATAGGAAAGTAAGTTTACATCCCCCCCACCCCACCGCTGCACTCATAAGCGCATATGGACGTGCTCAAAAAATCCTTCTCACCAAATTTATGGAGAGGTTTAACATGCCTAATGCACAATGATTGGACACACATGATTGGAATGGGATATTGGAGTCTTGGCTTCACGCACACACCATAGACTGTATATAAAATCCTCCAATGTTAATGGCTTGGAAAAGCCAGAGTTAACTTGCACACACTCGCGCGCACACGAACACTCACACACACTTAGACACACACACACACACACAATACACACACTAAGCCCCCTCCTCAGCTCCTGCTCACCCTTCCAGAGCCATATGATGTAATTATACCCACCAGCAGGGCGCCTTCACACCCAGACTCAGGTGGGTTGGCTCTTACTCCATCACAGACACCACACACACATGCACACATACACACATACACGCCCATTCAAACACCAACTGTCATATCAAAACTACCATCTGACCATTTTTTTCTCTCTTTCTATCCTTACTTCTTTTTGTCTTCTGCTCCTGTTTTATCTGTCTTGTCTGCAGTCTGGCCAACCTGGTGACCCTGGAGCTGAGGGACAATCTGCTGAAGTCTTTGCCAACGTAAGTTGCACGGAGGGAGTATCCGCAGGAAATATGGGATTCTAGCCTCGTGGGTGGGTGTGGGTGTATTGGGAGTAGGGAGGATCAGGTGCGTTGTGTTAGTGCCAAGCTGAGTGAAATACAAATGTAATGGCTAACTGGCCATTATGTTTGTTGGCCTGCTCGATTCAGGGCGGAGTTCATCATTTGAAATGGTGGCTTACAATAAAGTACCAGGCCACAGCAGGGGAGTTCCATTTGTAAGTGGCTCACATGGATGTGGAGGAATTGGGAGCATTTCAACTATGTTTTGCACGGCTGATTCAATACGCCAAATACTCACACACTTCATGTCATCTGATGACATGTCTAATCTCACTGCATCAAATTTCTCACCCCCATCTGACCCCAAATGTACACTTAATCAGCTTTAGGAAACCGAAACACACAAACTCACACACAATACTTGATGGGTCACCCATGAGATTGTAATAAGGGGAGTTACCAAACAAAGAAAGAAATTAACAGAAAGATGGGTTCTGGTAAAAGTGTGTGTGTGTGTGTGTGTGTGTGTGTGTGTGTGTGTGTGTGTGTGAGGGAAGGGGGGTGGCGGGGGCGACGTTGTTGGATGGTGAGGGATGACAGATGGTGGACGTGTCAGATAGGCTGTCTCAGCAGCAGGCTGTCTGGATGGATAGTGCGAGTGTCTGCGGCAGTCTCTCCCTCTCTCAACCCCCCGGTCCCCCCCACCCTACCCCCTTCCACGGCACACAAACAGAGGCCCACAAAAGCGGTAACATGCATGAAAAGCAAAGCAATTGCTGTAGCTGTTCCATTAACTTGAATAGCGAGGTGCTCTTCTTTGCGCACACACACCATACTCTTCTGTACACTCGTGCACAGACATGCTGTTACAGTCATGCATACTGTGCACAGACAGGCACACACCAGAAAGCATAGTTTTATCTGAATGTCATTCTCACAATCACATACATTCATACACTCATGTACACACCCACTCAAACAACAGGTCTTACAGCAAACACCATTTGCATGACCGTGTGTACACAAATGTCGTGTTCCAGTTCTTGTGCAAACCGGAGCACAAAATTCTGGAAAGACAATATTTGTCACTAATGATTTTTTTTTTCACTTGTGCATAGACGCTTCAAAGCTTTTTCATGTCTTGTCTTGAAACATATATATATATATATGCTCTACAGATTTCTTATGTGTACTGCCTCAGTTCACATGCTTCATATTCTTCACTATTCACTTTGAAGGTATATTCTGTAATCCCTCCTTCTCTCTCTCCATCTCTCTCTCTATCTCTCTTTCCTCCTTTTCCCCTGCAGGTCTCTATCCTTCCTTGTAAAACTGGAGCAGCTGGATCTGGGCAGCAATGTGCTGGAAGTGCTGGTAGGCAGAACCCCTCTAGACACCAACGCACACACGTTCACATGCACGCGCATAAATCCAGAACCTACATTTTGAAAGTCCTCAAACAGACACCCACCATACATATTTAGCATGTCCATCCACTGTGACGGTCACATGACTCACTCCCTTCTGAGGCATCTGCCCTGGGAGGGAGTGTGACTGCTCGTTCCTGAAGGACAGATGTAGAAAAGGCGGCTGGCCCTCTCAGTGCAAAGTGACAGATGGAGTACACAGTGTAATGTTTGATTACCCCAGTGTGCATACACACACACACACACACACACACTACGGCGTGTATCCCACGGCAAACACCTTCTCCTTCGCTACCTTTTCACCACACCCACTGTCTAAATTTAGGCTCCACTCCCATGCTTCACCTACTCAGAGCAGTGGTACATGGCTACTTGAGCACTCCTACGCATATGTGTGTGTGTGTGTCTGGGAGAGTTAGCACATGTTCACTGGGGCTGTGAAGCAGCCCATGCCACAGGAACCCCAGGGTATCAGTGACCCATTTCTCTCCCATACTCATCTTTCCAACGAATCACTCGCTCTTATTTGAAACGTTTTTTTCCCCACAATCTGTTGTCTGGTCTCACCATTGTAGCGGCAACACCCTATATTGCATCGGGAATAGGTAAACAGGTCTCACTTGCCCTGTGAGGATGATGTAAGGCAAACATTGTCAGGCACTGTGCTGTTAACACACACACACACACACACACACACAGGACACACAAAGCTTAAATGCAACTTAAAAAAAAAAAAAAAAAAACATTGCCTGTGCCCACACACAAATACACATATGGACCAACTGACATACTTATACTCTGAACACAAGTTAATTTGCTAATTTGTTAAGCAGAAAAAAGAGTGTTTGGAAAATGTTCTAGAAATATTGAATTTATTAACCTGACCTGCTGAGAACATCTGGCCATAAAAGATATTTTGCATATGTTTGTCTACTGTAAAATACTGTTTGATCAGCCACTTGTTGACTTCTGGAAGTCCGGAGCAGTCACACTTAACACCTACTCACACACATTCACACCCCTCAACAGACCATTGACTTAATCACTTGCATTACCTCATACTGTTCAGGTGTTTTGTTTTTTCTCTGACACACCTCTCTCTCTCTCACTCACTCCTTCCTGTGTACTCACCCCCACCCCCAGCCGGACACACTGGGTGCTCTCCCGAACCTCCGTGAGCTGTGGTTGGACAGAAACCAGCTGTCCTCATTACCACCTGTGAGTACACCGCTCTCCTCATTGGCTCTCTTCCTCTCTGACCAAGACCTTGTTCACACATTTGTCTGTTGTGGTCACTTGCCATTGGCTGATCTTATTTGACAGGAATGTAAAAGTTTTCTCACCTTATGCGTGTACAGTATCTAGATGTTTTTCTAAATTTACTTTTTTTTACTCTGTTTTCTTTTAATTGTAGTGGAATCCAGTAGAAAAATAATCTGCAGAGGGCCAAAATACTGTTTACATATAAACAAGAGACCCAAACTTTTTATGAAAATATCTAGATACATGTAAACAGGGCCTTAATCGTAAATACTTTATATTTGACCTCAGAGCTGAACTAAAATGCATTTGTTCATATGTGTGTGTTTAGGGCACTCTTGAAAATGTCTCTGCAAAGTCAATGCAAAATGTAATCAAAGCATGTTGGCTCTGGAACGGTCATGGTGGATAATGCTTCAGAATTGTCTGACTGCCTTGTTTTAGAGTTCTTATGATGTTTTTCCCCCTCATGCATAGGAGCTGGGAAACCTACGCCGGCTTGTGTGCCTGGATGTCTCCCAGAACCGTCTTGAGGAACTGCCCAATGAGCTGAATGGCCTGCTGGCTCTCACTGATCTGCTGCTCTCCCAAAACCTCCTGGAAGTCATCCCCGACAGCATCGGTGAGAACTGGGTCTGGGAGAGAAGACTTAGATATGCGACAGAGTACATCCCTGTTACATGTGTCATTAGCTACTGCCCATTATCATTGTTTGAGAATGTAGTTCTAACTCAACATAGACCTAGACCTGGGTTTTTTCCCATAAGAGTTAAGGATATACACAGAGTAGAATAAGAGATGAACATATGAAAGACTGACCTCTAGTGGCAGAGCACTCCAGTAACACTAGAGGCCATGGTCTCATATGTTGCTCATAACAAGTAGCTAATGTTTTTTGTTTGTTTGTTCGTTTTTTGGTATACTTACTTGTCTTCCATGCTCACAAATATATATTGCCACCCCCAGGCTCCTTGAAGCAGCTGTCCATTCTGAAAGTGGACCAGAACCGGCTGCTTCACCTCACCGACTCCCTCGGAGAATGTGAGAACCTGACGGAACTCATGCTGACAGAGAACCTCCTGCAGGTACCCAACATTGAAGTGCACTGACTGTGTGTGTGTGTGTGTGTTCAGATTAACCTCATAATCAGTCCTTAATCAAGACTGTTCCAGAAGATACCACAGTTCTCAAGCCTATTAGCCGCTTCAGTTAGCCAGATCTGAGTGATAACATATGAAGTCTCCTCGGACTGCCCAATCATGGCCAGACAGCCACTTACAGAGATACTGTCTTAATTGCGTAATGTGGTGTAGTTGGGCTTGGGAATCCATAGTGTAGTGGTGTAGTCCTCAAATGAAGTTAAGGGGAATAGTTTGCAGATGGTTCTAATGGTTGGATGGATCTTTTCTCCCGCGTTCTCTCTAGTCTCTGCCCCGCTCGTTGGGAAAGCTCAAGAAGCTGACCAACCTCAACGTGGACCGGAACCGGCTCGGCACGGTGCCCTCTGAGCTGGGCGGCTGCACCAGTCTGAACGTGCTCTCGCTACGGGACAACCGGTTGGCTAAGCTGCCGGCTGAGCTCGCCAACGCCACCGAGCTGCACGTGCTGGACGTGGCTGGGAATAGGTGAATGGACACATGCCTGAAGACGTTCACACAGAGCGTCCACTGTGCATTTCTCATTTCTTTATTCAAATATACTTCACCATGCTTTTATACAATCTTGATCATTATAATATACCTGTATATATTTTATGTTATGAACTTGAGGATGCTAACCTTGTACCTGAGTTTTGCACACAAACACACGTACACACAGAGCAGACAGTGTAACACTCACCTAATAGACCTGTTTTGCATTGAGGTTTTGTAATACCTGACCGTGTGTGTATGTGTGTATGTGTGGATGTGATGTGATGGTTGGCTGTTTGGAAGGTGCCCAGTGCATCTGTGTTTGCTAATATAACCAAATAATTCATGAGGGCTTTGGATGTGATTCCACTGTTAAAAGGTTATGTTAAAAAAACATCTTATCGAATTAATTGACATTGATTTTAACATAGTATTAACAACCCTACATTTTCTCTCTTCCGGTATCTGTCTTTTCATCTCTCTCTCTGTCTCCCTCTTTCCTTTGCTGTCCCTCAGACTACAGAACCTGCCGTTTGCTCTGACTAACCTGAACCTGAAGGCCATGTGGCTGGCAGAGAACCAGTCCCAGCCCATGCTAAAGTTCCAGACAGAGGACGACGAGCAGACGGGAGAGAAAGTGCTCACCTGTTACTTGCTACCCCAGCAGCCTACACCTAGCCTCGGTGAGTCTTATCACACACACACCCAAACAGACAGAAATACAGTGTCACACACACACACACATTGGAATGCTCTGACTAGCATGCTAAAACATGCTTGTACTAAAACACGGCACACAAAACCAGTCTATGAGAAGGGTGGTGTCACTCAAGCACTTATGTCATTCAGACAATGAATGCACTGATGAGGACTCAAACCAAGAATGTCCAACAAAGTCCAGGATGTGACCACACATGCCTATCTGTCCTCTGTGAAGGGCATTTGAAGTAAACACTCCCTCCTGTTCTCAGTGCTCACACCCTCACTGTTGCTCCCTTTCCCTCTGCAGAGAACCTGCTGCAGATTAGTGCGGATGAGACCTGGACAGACAGCAACCTGAACCGCGTCTCCGTCATCCACTTCCAAGAGGAGGCCAAGCCAGAGGATGAGGACGACGAAGCAGCTGCAGAGAGAAGGGTAGGTACACTGTAACAACATAACCATAGCAACTGCCACAGTCCAACTGAAAGCCAGTAGGAGTCTGCAAGAGGGTGTGGGGGGTGGGGGGGCTTTGGAAACTTACCCTGCCACGCGTTCCAAATCTGGCAGAAGTAATCAGTCTGTGGACACATCTAGTTACCAAAGAAGAATTAAGTGTGTCCATTCAGTGGAAACCACTGATTGAGAAGAAATCACCGGCCTGATGACTGAAGTGCCTCCCGTGTGTGTGTGTGCTGACTTGCTTGTGTGTGTGTGTCTCCATCTCCAGCAGGGGCTCCAGCGCAGGGCAACCCCCCACCCCAGTGAGCTGAAGGTGATGAAAAGGGTGATTGAAGAACGAAGGAACGAGGCCTACACTGCCAAACCTGATGGAGACCTGGAGTCTCCGGACTCAGAGGTACAAGCAAAGATCAGAACACATATTTGTTTCTTTTTTTTTTTTTTCCCCTTTTATACACTACCACACAGAATGAAATTGGGGGAGTTAGACCGTCTGGTCCCCCTCATTTACTTCCATTGCTCCCTTTACATGTAAGACTGGCCCCTTTTAGTTTTTATTTTCAAATTGAAAGCTGAAAATACTTTTTTTTGCTCTCTGGCTTTTGCCTTGGTCTGTGTGTCCTCATCTATGTCGTTGATCTGTTTTAGACCATATATGACTATTTGGATTTCTCTGCACTCAGGTCAACTGTTCTCTGAAATGTGCTTTTAAATGAACCTGAACAGTAGCTTGAGCTCAAATTGGTTGTATTCAAGGCTGCCATCTTTTGTTATTGTCAGCTGTGTTGTGTGTGTTCCTGTAAAATACTTGGTTCTTGGTTGGTCGTAGGAGAAACGCCTGAGCGGAGTGTCCAATCAGAGCCATGACTCGCAGGCGTCCAACAGCACTGCCTCTGCTACCTCCCATGATGAGAGGCAGGGCCTCAACAACCAGAGGGATGCTCTGCTAGACGGCCATGGCCACGAGCAGGAGGACGAGCTGGATGAAATGGAGGTGGAGTACATTGAGGTGAGCGTCCCAAAGAGTTTTAAACAGCTAACCTCAAAATTATTATTATGTTTACATACACTTAACAGAAAGAGGAAAATCCAAATATTTGCATTACTGGCTGGAACAGAACCGTAACAGCCTAGTCATAGTCACACTACAACTGCTGGATTGATCTTGCTTTATGTCCCCTCTTCAGCCCACTGTGCACTTTGCTGAGGAGCCCATCATCCGAGGCGGTGACGAGGAAGATGATGACGACGAGGACGATGACGACGGCGGTAGTGACAACAACGCTGAGCCTCCTCCCCCATACCCCGGCCAGAAGCAGCGCCTGATCCGCAAGGACACCCCACACTACAAGAAGCACTTCAAGATCACCAAGCTGCCCAAACCCGAGGCCGTGGCCGCCCTGCTGCAGGGATACAACCCCGATGGCCTCCCCCACTCCCCAAGCCATCAGAATGACGAAGATGACGAGGAGGAGGAGGAGGAAGGGTCTAAAGACATGTCCGGACAGAGAGAGGAGGAGGAGGAGGAGGAAGACGACGACGAGGAAGGGGTGAGCGCTTCCACGCCGCTGCTCCAGCGGACGCCAGGCCCCGAGCTACAGAACAGCAGGCTGATGCATGTCAACTCCTCCCTGCAGCCAGTGAAGGTAAGACCCAGAGCCAGCTCCAGCTAGGATTGGCCCAGAGAGGAAGAAGGATTGCTTGTGGCTCGGTGACGGTAAAGAGGTTGCGTTGGTAGGAATAAAACAGCTGCTATGCACCTGCTTAAACTCTTTTATACTAGTGAGTTAGTATGCAGAAAGACTCGTTAGTAAATCTTGAAGGATTTGGTCAAAAAGATGTGAAATATTAAAAACGGACATACAGTAGAAGAATGCACTTTAACGTTGTGAGTACAATATTGGCATTGACTGAAATGCATGTTAACTGACTTTGCATTTTGGGATTTGCTTGGAGGCACATCCACATAGGCACTTGCACAAAATCGTGATGCAGAATGCATCCTAGGAACATGAATGCTGACTGTGCATTTCGGGCGTTGACACTTGGAGATATGCTAGTTGCAACTGCATGCTTTCAGTTGATTGTGGATGAGCTTTTGATTATGGTTCTAATGGTGATTGATTGTTTACAGCTTTTTTCCTCTCTGTACAGCAAACTGTAAAGAGACACACAAAAACCCTTGGAATCCCCTTCAGTGGCACACAGCTTCTCTCACACACACACACTTGTCCTCCTGGAACAGTGTGGCCAGGACAGAATGAATTAATTCTTAGGCAGAGTTACAAAATCAGCAAACACAATACAAGAGGTCTCAGTCTTGGATAAACATTGAACTAGTTCCTTTATGCCAGCTAATATCCACTCCACTTCCTTCTCCATTGAAATGAGGCGTCTTCTTTTTTCTAACAGCATCCACTTAGACTCAGGACACACAGCCACACTCCAGTACACAGCAGCCCATCAAATGCTATCCTGCTGACTCTCAAGCGCTAACTGTCTGGGCGTTGGTGTTCTAATGGTCTTCCTGATAGGGAGGGAAGTCAAATGACACAAGCCCCCACCTCTCCTTTCTTATTGGCCCTCCCAGCTACCGGTCTCTCCACAATGATCTATCCCAACCTCTCTTCGCACCCAACCTTTTTTTTTATGGCCTGTTTCCCTGTCCACACTTTAGCGTGCTTCATTTCCACCACATTATTTGCTGTGTCTGATTTCTGTTGAGCCAATCCACTTCTCCTGGAAAGAGCCCCCTGACTTTTGCACTGAAGTGTCTGTGTGTGTGTGTCTGTGTGAGGCCGTGTCCAAGTGTGAGTGAGGCACTGACCTGAAAGTAACCCAAAACACGTTCTTCTGATTCTAATTGATCTTTAATAACAACAATCACAATTGATGGAAAAAAATATAACTGCCATTTTTTTCAGAGCTTTGCTTTATCAGCTTCTCATTAGATCCTTGATCCTCTCTCAATATAGAGATTGTTCTGTAGATATGCCCCCAGTTACAGTATATGGCTGTTCAGCATTCAGTACTAGTGTTAAGTTCTAAGCTACTTACAGTAGGTTAAGTGTACCACAATGTATATACATCAGACTCCAAACTTTATGAGCATATTGGCATATGAGCAAGAATGACCACTAATGTCGATATTGTTAAAGCACCAGAAGCATTTATATTAGTTAATAATATGCTCTTATTATTATTGTTGTTATTATTGTTATTATTATTATTATTATTATTATTATTCATCTGTTAAATTGTTTTTGAGACCAGAGAGGTAGTCACTGGGTCACCTTACAGGTCTACCCATTGGTTCCAATGCTTTGCTGTCTAAACTTGCATCTTGTTGTCATATGTGAGAGAGGGGATCAGGGATCAAAAAACTGCAGTGTGTATGTACTGGTGTTTGTGATAGCCCATGATATTTCAGCATGGGTTTAAGTGTGTGTGTGTGTGTGTGTGTGTGTGTGTGTGTGTGTGTGTGTGTGTGTGGTTCCTGTTCTAACCTGAATGAATGTTGCTTTTGTTCTGTTCTGTGTGATTGTTACTACACACATACATTGTGTGGGTAGGGAGTAACTTCACACGCTGTGTGTGTGTGTGTGTGTGTGAGAGAGAGAGAGCGAGAGGGAGAGAAGGAGAGAGATATGACCCTGTAAAGGACTTGCGTGACAGAGGTGGAAACTTTGTGACCCAACGACCAGTATCCTTAGGAAAAAGGAAATTCTAGAATCAGAGTTGGTCTGGTGACCTTCCTGCAATTTGCTTCTAAAATCTAGGAAGATGTGAGGACAAAGGCTAAAGGGGATCTGTAGAATCTGCATATCCTATACACAACTAGCCACTATTATAGCTGTCAGAAGTGTTTTTAGCAATGCTAAGTGCTTTGGGAGCAATGCTACCCTGGAACTAGAAATGCACCAGGCATGGGTAACGTGCCCTTTAGTTACTGACCATTGAGTGTTTTTCTGAAAGCACTGAAGTGGGGAAGGAAGTAGATTCAAGTCTGCCGTAGTTTCAAATGCTATACAAGTTGTGTTGGATAAATTCATCAGCTAAGAAATCAGAGTGCACCTTGAAATGTTGGTGACGTGGCTCTCTGGATAGCTCTTGCTTTGGAGGGGGGGGGGGATTACTGCTTTTTCATCTCGCTTCCTGTTGCTTCACTCATCCCATCGCTCTGAAAACGCTGAATGTGTCTCTGGTGTCAACTCTCCACCTCTGTCTGCATTTGCCAATGGCCTGGGTGGCCTAGCGAAGAAAAGCCTGCTGCGGCTCAGTGATGCCCAACAGAGCAGATGACAAAAACCCAGTGGAGGCGCCTCCATCGCGGGCTGCTTCTAAATTCACACCCCTGCTTTGATTGAGGACCCTTTTCAGTTGTTTCTGCCACTGAGCTTGCTTCTTTTATGCAGAGCATTAAATGGAAGAAAAGTGTGTGTGTGTGTGTGTTTGTTGTGTGTGTGTGTGTTTCTGAGAGGATGACGTCACCTTTTGTCTATTTTCCTTTATTGTCCTCATTTTTGTTTTTTTTTTGTTTTTGTTTTTCCTTTTGTCGTTTGTGTCTGTGCGTGCAGGTTTTTATTTTTTTTTTGGCCTCACTAATCCGCATGCCTTTCGCTGGTTCCTATCCTAACAGGGGGTGTCATTTGATCAAGTCAATAATCTGCTGATTGAGCCTGCTCGAATTGAGGAGGAAGAGGTCTGTACCTACTCTTTCCCATCCAACTACTTCTCTCTCTCTATGCATCTCCGTCTCTCTCACTCTTATCTTACAAAACAAACCAGACAACCTATGAAGACTCTGTGATTAATCCAACCCAATGCCATGGGACAACCCCCCCCCCCCCCACCCTCACCCCCTCACCCCCACCCAACCCAACCCAACCCGATTTATTAATGGAGCTCCGGAGTGTAGCTACCTTCTGGTTAGGAGAGACTCCAAAGTCCAAACAGTGGTGGTACAAAGTTTTTTTAGATATATTTTTTTGTTTGTTTGTTTTTTTCCTAAAGAATTAAGTTTATTTGGTATCTTCCCACACCTCTCTCCCCTACCAGAGAGATTGCTGAACTCTGGGGCTTTCACCTCCTTCCCCCTACCCTTCCCTTCATCTCTCTCTTTCTACCACTCTTCTTACCACCAAGTCTCTTCTTTTAACTCCAATTATCTGCGAGGCCCCGGTAATGTGTAGTGTCCGTGCCACATTTTAACAACAAGGAGCTTTTTCTCTCTAGAGTCAATATTGGAATATCTGCACTGTCAACTGTAAAATAAAAATAAAATCAAAGTGGAGAAAGCTGATATATATATTATATATATATATATTTAATATATATCAGCGTTCTTCACTATTACCCATTCCCATGTGCTAAAATGTCAATCGAATCTCTATATTTAAATAGGTCAAACCAAAGTTTCTTAATCCATCAGTACATTTAGCAATACCATATCATTTCAGATAGCTAGAACCTATGCAATAGTTGACCACATTTGCTGCATTAAACAAACATTGA
>JAGFZM010001261.1:362433-376598 GCA_017657215.1 Limnothrissa miodon
ACACACACACAGAAGTCGTCACAGCAGCCTTTTCTGGATGTTTCCCTGGCTTGCCGCTGTCGCTCCTCTCCTGCCCCACTTCTCTCTGTTGGCACCTGTTGCATCACTACTCTCCTTTTGCTTTTTTCTTCTCTTCTTCCTCTTGTTGGAACTTGTTCTGCTTCTTCAACCAGGACACGCTCTGTCTGTTTCTTTACCTGTCGCGCATCCTCAGTACTGGACCTGCATGAGCGCTAATGACACTGCAGCCGTTTTCAGACTGATCTGGCTGTGGACTGTGTGCCTGAGCGTGAATGAAAACTGTCCTTCAAACATGGGCCTCACATGTATTGCTGGACATGCAGCTTTTGTTGGAAATACCTTAACCGAAGTAAAATGATGTTTTCTCACTAACACCTGGTGGGGCGATTTTTAATACCTTTTTTAACCCAGCCACCAGATTAACTGGCTTGTGTCCAGTTTGGTTCACTAATTATATACTTCAGCTTCTCAAAGGAAAGATTGGCTGTGAATCAGTCAATATTCCTGTTGTCCCAGGTCACCAAATACTGTCACTAGGAAAAGATCCACATCATAAACCGAATAAAGAAGGGGCTGCTAATGTCAAGTGAATTGGGCGCAGTGAAAATGAACCTGGCAATAAATTCCAGTGCCCCAATCGGTTAGTGTTAGTGGCCCATTCGCTATTTGGTCTATGCTGTATTCAGATTTCCATGTTCATTTCCCTACTGCCAATATTTAGAGACCTGCAGTAACATAACTATAGCTTGATTCACTCCAGATTTGTCCTTAAACTGTAGAACTGAAACAACTGATTGTTTTTGCAAAATAGCTCTCAAAGGACTGTATGTGAAATGGTAGTCACCCATGCACCCTATTATCCCCTTCCCTCCCTCAGAAGAAAAGCTCTTAGTTCTCCCTGTAGTCTCCTGCAGGCCTTCACATACCCAGACAGCCCCCAGATTTCTCCTCAGGCTCCCCTCTCACCCAGTTGTCTGTTGCGTTGTGGCTGTCACCAATGCAGATCAATGGTGTAGACATGTCAGAGGCCAGGCATGACCAGGCAGTAGCCTTGCTTACCGGCACCTCCCCCACCATCGCCCTGCTGGTGGAGCGCGAGCAGGGCCCCCACGCCGGCCGAGGCCGCGCCCACTCCCCCCCGCCCCCAGAGCCCTTCGACTCCCCTGAGCAGGAGGAGCCCAACGACGAGCAAGCCAACCACCTCAGCAGCCGCACCATGGAGGACGAGTACCCCATTGAGGTGAGTTCAGGGCATCAAGGGCTCAAGAACAGTCACTCAGGACAGTTGTATTCAGAGAGTTCATACAATACAATACAATAGCATGCACCAGCTGTGAGTTTTATGGGAAGAAAACGTTGCCAAGACATAGCGCTAAGAGGTGCCAGACTACTTATCTTGTTTGTTTCAGTCTGCCAGTTTGATGTAAAACATTTCATTTGAAGATAACCGAGTCTTTATGATGTACATTTTCCAGTTTAAAGTGAAATTGTTTAGAGATGCAAAGCTTTAATTTAAAGACTTTTGTCTTTTTTGTTTTGTTTTGTCCATCCCACGCCACTTATCTCAAAATGCTCCTTGAATGCCTGAACACAAGTGGTACACGGTATGGCCATTTCCTTGTAGCTATAGGTCATAAGGAGTCCCCCAGCAAACCCCACTGTTCTCAGCCAAGGCACAAACATCCCCTCACCCCCTCACCCCCCCACACAACCAGCCCCTCAACCTGTTCATCTGTCTCAACCAATCCTGCTGGTGCCATCCCCAGTCATCTCTCAGTGTGTGTCATGTCATGTGCAGATGAGTAGAGTAGGCCATGATGTATGCTGTCCCTCACCTGGTCCCACCACCTAGTGGACAGAGAACTTACTCATCTGTGTTGCTCTCCGTTAAGACTGCGGGAACTCACTGTAACTCAGATTAGTTAGCCAAGGCATGCCGACAAACCCAAACATGCTAACCTAAATCAAATGTATCCTCAAAGGCACAATTTGAATGCTCACATGATGTTTTGTTTGCCTGGCAGGAAGTGACGTTGGTGAAGGCCGGTGGTCCACTGGGACTAAGCATTGTAGGTGGCAGCGATCACGCCAGTCACCCATTTGGTGTCAACGAGCCCGGGGTCTTCATCTCTAAGGTACATGCCAAAGTATTTATCCATATGTACCTATGCCCCACAAAGCATTCTACAACTTTCAAGAGAGATGCCAAAGATATGTAACCCAGATATATTTGTATTGTTATCTTTGTGTGTTTGCGCGTGTGTGCATGCACGTACAGGTGATCCCTCATGGGCTGGCATGTAAGAGTGGGCTGCGCGTAGGCGATCGCATCCTGGAGGTGAACACTATCGACTTGCGGCACGCTACACATCAGGAGGCGGTGAGAGCGCTGCTCTCAAACAAGCATGAGATTTGCATGCTGGTGCGCCGCGACCCATCCCCTCCTGGCATGCAGGTACACACACACACACACACGCACATACTATTTCTGACTTACTGTATGCTGTATATATGATGCATAATTTATAACGGTGACCACAGTGAATATTTAAATGTAAGTAATGAGGATTTTTACGATTCAGAATAATTTTTAAATACATAGAAATGTGCACTGTGCTCTTGCATGCAACAAGCTTTTATTTGTGTGAGCAGGAGATCGTTATCATGAAGCAGCAGGGAGAGAAGCTGGGCATCAGCATCCGAGGAGGAGCCAGAGGCCACGCTGGAAACCCCTTTGATCCCACAGATGAGGGCATCTTCATCTCCAAGGTAACCACTACCGTGATGCACGAATTAGTTCTACTGTAACTGTGCTTGTCTTGACCTATACAAGACTGACAATAAAGATATTTGACACAATGGACCCACTAATCGCCTTGTTTTCATTTGCGCACTTTTTTTTTTTTCTTTCTCCCTTCTCCATCCATTTCTCTGTGCTGTTCCTCAGGTGAGCTCCACAGGAGCGGCAGCCCGAGATGGGCGGTTGCAGGTGGGCATGCGTATCCTGGAGGTGGGGAACCACAGCTTGCTGGGCATGACGCACACGGAGGCGGTACGGGTTCTTCGCTCCACAGGAGACACACTCGTGCTTTTGGTGTGCGACGGTTTTGATCCACGCACCGTCACAGGCATTGAGGTGAGCTCAGAGGCACGCTCTGAGGGAATGGTTATTTGTTGTGCTGTTGTAGCAAAAATTAAGTCCATAAATAAAAAAAGAGAATTAATAGTCATTATGCATTATGTTTTATGATGTTTTTTTTCCGTGATGATGGGTACAGTGTATGGTCCAGTTAGATTTAGTTCACATGAAGAGGTTTGTGTGAATAGCTGTGGCTGTTTCAGGTCCTTAATTTAAATGTAAATAGCAGTCTATAGCGGTATAGATTTATTGTCCTCTAAAATGAACTCTGGTAGGCTGCTGCTGGTAACACAGCTATTGTGAAAGAATACTTACTTTTTTTACCATCTGTTTAGATGTTAAAGTAGTCAGTGTACAGCTTGTAGAGCACTATGCATTTGCCCTTTAGTTGTGTTTGCAAAAATGTGAAGGGGTGTATTCATTTAGTGAGATCCTGCAGTCCCCAGCCATTTCAATTGCCTTTTGCTAAATGCTGCCATCTCAAAACCTTTACTGTAAAATTGAACTTCTATGTTTATAGGCCTCTCCTGGAGTCATCGCCAACCTGTTTGCAGGTGGAATTGTGAGGAAAAACAGCATGGAAAGCATCTCGTCTATTGACCGTGACCTGAGCCCTGAGGAGATGGATATCCTGCAAAAGGTGGGCCATCTGCCTGGGCATGTGTCCAGTCACATGCTAGTCTAGTCATTAAATAGGCTTCTCTTTCTCTTTGTGGGCTTTTCAATGGACATGTGTTTTTTTTCCTTCTTTTTGTGTGTAGGAGGTAGAGATGGTACGGGAGACCTCACAGTGGGAAAGGGAGGAGATGGAAAAAGTGGTAAGTTTGTTATATGTCTGCATTTATTCACAACATAGTATACATTTTTCATCTCAGTGATCAGCTGCTGTTTACAGGGTTTCGCCTTCCCAGGGTTTCCACAGGGTCTGAAGTCTAAACTTTAAAATTAAAGTTTAAAAAGTCTAAAGTGATGAAATATTGTACAATAGGTCTAAAATTATTTTTTTTTTAACTGTAATGTGAATTAAAATGATCAGTTGTGAATTATTGCATATGCATCAGTGTGAGGTCAGTTTCAGTTTGAGAGGTGGACTTTTTTTTTTCATGCCAATTTGATAATTGTCATGAATAGCATGATTTATAAGAAGGTCCTGTGGGATAAATCCATTTTACGCCAAATCCAACAAAACTGCATTTTTTTGCCCTAAAGGGTGTCAGGTTGGTCAATCATAATGTTAATAAAAAGGTCTGAAAGACTTCAATTGAATTGATTGAAACATGCAGGAACCCTGCCTTCCAATGGATATGTCTAGTAAAATCTATGCGGTCATTCAGAAAATAAATGTTTCACATCCCATAAAAGGCATACCATAATTCTCATTTAGATATGCCTATCAAAAGCATCCTGTGGTCCCATAAACAAGTTTTTTTTTTTTTTTGTTAAAGAACCAGAAAACTCCAAAATGGTTCTCTTGCTTTCTGCTCTTGGTCTGCTTCTCATGTGAATCAGTCTGCTAATTTATGTGGCTTTTGTTCTGTTTTTCCACTCTCTCTCTCCCTCTCTTTCGTTTTTCTCTTTGTCCCTCCCCGCACACCCTCGGATGTTTGGATTTTGCTCATGCCATGCTTCTCCATTCCATCCCACGCCTTCACTCCTTCCATTCCCTCATCTTCCATTCATCCTTATTTTCCTCTCACTCCATTTCCTCTTCACACTTTTAACCTCATATGATGATTTTTTTTGCCACTCATCCACGCCCGCACTTCATCCCATATCCCGCCATTTAATCCCAATCATGGTGCGTGTGTGTGTGTGTGTGTGTGTGTGTGTTGCATGTTTATGGTTGGTTTGGGTGTGCCTGGTGTGTTCAAACCAAACACGGATGTGTTTTAAATGAATGTTGCCCAATATTCCGGCCCCCTGCTCCCTTCCCCTCACCCTCTTCCACCACTCATCTCTGGTGAAGGAGCGCATGCGTTTGGAGCGCGAGGAGGCCACACGGCAGCTAGAGGAGGAGGCTGAGGTGAGCTGCCCCCTCCACCAGGGGGCGTCATCAGGGAAATGCAGGACCAGCCGTGTTGGACAAATCTCACTTTTGAGCTGTAGATTTGTACTGAATTATTGAGGATGTTCTTAAACCAGTCTTTCCTATAGAATATCCTGAATCTGTAGTCGGTACATTGCTCTCAAACACATTACTTTCACTTTTGGTTATATTATTATTTTTTACCCATTTACCCATTGAGATGTCATTTATTATATTCTTCTTTAAAGAGTGATGGACATCAATCTTGTTCCTCTGTTTCAAACATCAGACCCACACAGAATGTTGAAGTGTCCCAGCCAGATCCTTTCTTCATCTAGTTCCCTTTCTGACAGCCACTTTCTCCCCCTCAGAACATGAGCACCGGCCCTCTGAAACTGGACTACAAAACACTGGCAGCACTACCAACCACCAGCCTGCAGAAGGTCAACAGGGTAAGTCATACACCATGCCTCAGTCTGCACTGTTTGTTGCCTTAGGTCAAACTTTTAAAATGGTTGTTCTCCCACAGTACAACTACAGCTATGAGCACAGATACAAAAAATGGGCTCAATGCTCAATTACTATTTGCATTATTTGATTAGTGCACCAAAAAAGGGTTCAAATTGTATCTTTTGATCCCTGCCCATGATTTCAGGAGGGAACTTCTTACTAGAGCCTTCTCTAATGTAAAAGCCACACTTCAAGCCTACTCACTGGAAGCTCCTATGTCTGTTTTATTCCCGTGATCCCCCTCATGCCTCTAGCTTCAGGGTCAAGCAGGTGCTGCTGAAACTCCAACCTTCGGACTCACATTTTTCACTAAGATTTTTGACATTTGGCATTTGGTAGCAGGTGCTTGGTTTATTGTCTCTATACCGCTAAGTTAAAGAATGGAGGAAGTGAACTGTGAATTCCAGAAGAGAATGCCTGTGTTACTTTTCTGGAAAAAAGAATGCCTTCACATTCTGTTGACCACTGTTTCTTCTGTGAGAAGAAGCCACAAGCATACTGCACCCCAAGTGGGACTGTTGGACACAAGACGGCTTCCCACCCCTAGGAAGAAGCCGATGACAGAACACCACACAAAAGGGGAAGCCATCCACTGTGCCAATAGGAACAATAAGGCTTTGCTTCCCTATGAATGTAGTTCCAGCAGGACATCCACATGAAAACATGTCAGAGGAAGTCCAAGTCACAAAGAAGACCCTGGAGTCCAGAATAAAGATGGCCTTGACTTCTCCTCTGACTCTGGTCTTTCTCCGTCTGCCTGTTTTTGGCTCGGCAGCCCAAGCATGTCAATGCCAAAAGAACTTTCATGTGGCTCTCCCAACTACGCTGGATAGGAGAGCATGTGTGCGCTGCACTGTCCCCAAGGCTAATTTTAGCAGCAGATTGCAGGGAAGATGAGGATGATCTCGTGCGAAATATTGTCCGATCGATCCTCAGGAGCTGCGGAAAGCTGACATCTCAGTCGCATCTCATGCGAAGAAGCTCTGTATGATGATCACATGCTCAGTCATGCCTGGTATTCCACAGGCAACAGGATTATGCACCAGGACACTCTGGTGGGATGGGGGGTTGGGAATGGGGTGGAGGGGTGGTAGAGGGCCCAGTAAGGGGAAGGACCCTTGTGAGACTAGGCGGAGGGGGTGAGGGGAGACAGCTGATGATGGCTCAGAAGTTATTTTAAAAGCGGGCGCAAGGTGATTGGTTAGGCAGACGACTGGTAAGGTGGGGCGGCGGGAGCGGAGAGGACAGGAAGATCCTTTTTTTTCCGTAAGCGCTGCACACATCACAGTGTGTGCACTCTAGCGTAGAGGGTTGTGGAGTTTGTCCTGAATCAACGAGCCGCTCTGTAGAAGGTGTGGTAAGGGAAGCTGTGCCTCCATTGGGCTTTGCAGCTTTCTCCCTCTCACTCTCTCTCTCTTCCCTAACTCTCTCATTCAGCTTTCCATGCTCATCACTTTCTCTTTTCTCAGCTGTTAAGTGTCTTAATTCACATCACGTTGTGTCTGTTTTTACGTTCCATGCTTGGCTGTAGGTGTGTGTTGGTGTGGTTTACGACCAAGATGTAACAACAATACATTGTGTTTTTATTAAGCACTTGTGAACAGTTTACACAAATGTGTGACATGACCTAGTTCCACGATATGATAGGCGGTCTGAAATCATACTGTTTGAAGTTGTTTAAAATGTTTAAACTTCGCAGCTGTGAGAGACTGTATGATTGATTTTTGTACTGCCGATTTCAAAATCATTTCATTTACATACGATTTTTAAAGTGTTTTTCCTTAAATGAAGATTATTTTGTGTGCCAGTGTTTTTTTTGTCATCTACACTATTCTACAGTGTCGTGGGGTAGTTGGTGATATTTCACATTTTTAGTGTATGTCAGATTTTTTTGGTGAAAAGTTTAATATGTGTCAAATAGTTTGTACTACTGTATGGAGTAGTATGTACTACTACAATGGAGTACTTTTCTTTAATCTGTAACTTATATAGTCATCTGAATGTGCTTACTAGGTCAGTTTTTTTACCGTCATGTCAGCATCTTTTTTGAGAGTGTTTAACCCACATATCTCTGCCAGCTGTCACCTCAAACATGCCGAGAGTCTGGGACAGCCAAAGCAGTGCTCAGATAAGACCCCTCTCCAATCCTCAAAGGGCTTTGCACTCAATAGCTCTGGCCATCTTTGTTCTAAGGACTTTGACACCAATCCTAGATGCAAACGGCTCTCAGTTCTCAGTTGCGGTTTTGTGAAGTTGGATCCCCGTCTTTGGAAAGCTTTGGAATGCATTAGGCTCTAACAGGCCCCCATATCAGTGATTCTTTTCAGGATGTGCTATTTTAGGTGCAGGCTGGGTATCAGCGTTAGTCACTAGAAGTGTGTGCAAGCAGATAGTCGTTCACAAGCTTTTGAAACAGGCACAGTCCATTGAAGAGCTTAATCAGTGAAGTTACGAGATGCTATGGTGGCTGTTGAAAGTGGTCTAATAGCATTGATTTAGCTATTTAATATCCTAGCCGTTTCACAGACATTTGATCAATAGCAAATGTGCAAATTGTCTGATTTCAAATATGAATTCCATGCAATCACCCTGGTCTAGCAGTGTTGATGTAGGAGGGACCATTACAAATACAGCAAAAATTCTTGGACAGCCTTCCGGCAAATATGAATCACTGAACTTCAGTGACTTGGGTAGTTATTTACCTCAGAAGGCGTGTTTACTAGTCTTCCATGGTATTGAAAGGTCGCATGCCATACCAGAGTAAACATGATAATTCTTAAATAGCAGACAGTGGTTTATAGATGCCATGTCATATTTTGTGGTTTCGGGGAGGAAGCACCACCCTGACCTGGGAACAGTGGATGGACAAGCATGGTCCCTGACCTGAGTTCATTAGCAGAGTGAGCCCTATACACTCAGGGGCACAATGTTGCTATTATCAGGTGTGCTATTTACTATATAGGCCAGGCTGAATTTAGCTGCTCTGTATGATTCATGGTGTGGAATGCTCGGGCCGACCACAGGGTTGTTGCTGGAATGTTTGGGTCATTGTCCTCTTTTAGGGTCTGTTTATGTAAGTGGAATGGGTTGTATTGGTAGTTGGTACAAATTTGTTGTTAAAATAATAGATATTAATATTTGATTTTATATGTAGCTTGGTCTGTCATAAATAGTTGTTTAAAGTGAATGGTGATGAATTTGCTCCCAAATTTTATGTAGTTGCAATGCAGCTGTTTGGTTACATAGCATGATTTGGTGCTACATTAGCAGCAGAAAAGCTAATAGAGGCTTTTCCTGCTTTATCAGGCTTTGTCTTCCTTTTACATACTTAAAATCTATCTCTCTTTTTTCCTTATTCCTGTAACATCCTGTCCTATCCAGCTCCTAGTCTAGTGCCTTGTGCTATTTTTGTTTGTTTTTGGTTTTGCCATTTTGTTTGTTTTGGTCTTGTCGTTTTGCCACCTCTGTCTTCTCACCGTTCTCTTCCTTCTGTCCCATCAGCCTTGTCATTCCCTGTCCCTGTTACTCCTGGGTTCTCACCTGTCCCTTTGCTCTTTTGCTTTCTCTCCTGTTGCCTCCCCTAGTCCTCTCCTTTGCTCTCTGCTTCCGTCCCAATGGAGGCTGGTCTGCAGTGTGTTGCCCACATAGACCCACTGGCCTTTGAACCAGGGGTGGTCCACACTACCTACTACTCTGCCGAACCCATCAGCATGGCCACCGTGGCCCCCAAGATGAGTGCAGGGCTCCCCCCAACCACCATCCTCAGCCAACAGTCACCAGCAAAGCATCCCTCCACTCCACAGGAAGCACAGGAGGAGGAAGAAGAGTGCCTGGTGGACTCCCAGCCTATCTGCTTTAGTGAAAACCCATTCCTGGTGGCCAACCGCAAGGGCAAAGGGCGCCCCCCACAAGAGCGTATTCTATCTGGTCCCCCAGTGGGTTATGGGAAACAAGGCCAGCTGCAGCCCTGGCTGTACTCAAAGGCAAGAAGCTTGCCGAATGTGTGAAATTGTGTGCCAGCATGGCATGTGTCCCTTCAGCTAACGGCAATTACCCCCAACCCCCTCAACACCCCTCAGTGCGTTAAAGGACGTCCTGATGTCTTCAGTTGAGCTCACCGTATTAACAGTTTTTTAACAAGCTTTTTCTTTGTTTGGCACCACTGCCTTCGGAAAATTAGTTCACTGTCAGCAAAAAACACTGATTGCTTCCTCTTTTGTCTAAAAGTTTGATATCTCCACTATCAGAACAAATGTTTGTGCTATGTTGAATTCAGTAATTCTGTTCAGTTATATTTATCCATTTGGCGGTTCAGTTTCCAAGAGTCATGCAAAAAAAGTAGAGTCCGTAATTACTATAAGTGACTATAAGTATAAGTGACTGCAATTTTTCTCTGGCTTTGACTGAGCATTATAAATATTTCAAAATATTATAGAGTGTTGTACAACATGTCGCATGATGAAAGATCTGTGGCAGTTTAAGGCTAAAGTTGCATATGGTGTATGGTGCATGATTGCTCAATACTAGTGTAGAGATGGGGGTGGGGGATATTCCACAGGAGAGCAAAAAGCAGTGATGTAAATAATTTTTGGAATTTCCAAAATGGCCACATTGGCCCTGTGCCAGACTTCAACCTGAAACGGCAGGGGGAAAAAAGTTTGAAAAGCCTCAGGAATTGCAAGGCCTTAAGTGGGGTTCCTTTGCAGAGTCTGCCAGGAATGAGAGGAATTCCAGAGCGACAGGTGTCTGTAGGGAGAGGTTGTGTGACATGACATGTCACTGCTAAACATCTTTGCAACAGCAGCCACATCCTCCACTCAGACAAGCCCTTCACATTCATGTATTTTTATACTCCAAGCAGTTATATGTTGTATGGTTTTTAAACAGATTTATTTTTACTGCCCATGGTTGTATTCCTATATGAAAGGGTTGGAGTCATCTACAGTATGTCCATTGGTTTAGGTGTGAAATAACAGGAAAATCTTTGTAAAAAAAAAAAAAGAATTGCAAACAGGACTGAGAAATCATGTGGCAAGTTAGTCTCTGGATTTGCAACTGTGTCTTGATGGGAATGTGAGAGGCTCTGTCGTATGGCCAGTGGCCTGTGAAAATATGTCCCACTTTACTGTCAGAGAACATGTTGCTCCAAAGCATCTCGCTGAGGACACTGGTTTAAACGTTAATATGGCGATTGACTAACAACATGACTTGAGTGATTCACTGGGACGGTAAAAGTAGCACAGATTAGCAGCTGTTGACTGTGTGTGTGTGTGTGTGTGTGTGTGTGTGTGTGTGTGTGTTTCCAGGCGCCCTCAGCAGACACCCAGAGGACAGACAGTCCCATTCGTGACGTGCCCTACTCACCCAGCTCCCAGCCCGTAAGTAATCTCCCTCTCCTCCTCCATGGTCACATTCTGCCTTATCCCCACACATTCCGATCGCTTTATGTTTGAAACATTCAAGACAGGCTTCTGTAAAAATGGTCAAAGTATGCACCCACAAAGGACGCCCACTTTGACGACACTAACTATAGTGCAGAGCTTTTTGGAGAACAATAGAAACCCTGGCGGGCAGTTTCTTTCATATTAGGCATCATCATAGTTAGTCGGTGTTGACTAGCATTGGGTGTTTCTGTACGCATACAGTCTGCCACCACAACTCTATACAGTACTGTGAACATCTATCAACATTACACACTTTTGTTATGGTCTGTTAAGATTGTTATGCACTAATGAAACATTTCCATTCATCAAAGCCATGTCATGGTTTTCAAGGTTATTTTTTGGTTACTCTCTCTCACACACTTCATCCTTCCCTCCCTCCTTCCAGCAGTCTGTAATGCGGTCCTCCTCTCCAGCTCTTCTGTCAGTTGGCAGAGAGACCCGGTTTGTAAGTGGGCTCTGTTGACCCCTGGTCTGGTCTGGTCCTGGTGTTGTGTGGCCTGGCTTTTGCCTGCTCATAGCATCTCAGCAAAAGTTCACTCTGCCCCATTGAAAGCTACTTGTAATATCGCTCCCTGTACTCATACATGTAGAGCATTTGGAATCCTTAATCATTGAATCATGGTGGAGAACTGCATGTCTGATAACATCCTGTAACAAGGCAGAACTGCAACTGCTTGATGGTACATGCCCAAGTGCCCTTGGAATGTTTTATCAAAAGATCCACATCTGATGAATCTGATGAATATCACAATAGGATTTTAAGTGTTGCCAAGGGCATGAGTTGGCCCTAAATGTGAGCCCCTCAGTGCTATTTGACGCCCTAATGTTAGTGAGGCTATCAGCTACAGCGGTGCAACGGTGTTGCGTTTGATGGTAGGACCACTGAACTCCTACTTGGTGCATGTTGAGGAGAGGACAAGAGCCCAAGTGTGTGTTTCTCTGGGTTTGCGCCTGCTTCTTTCTGTTCTCTGTGAGCATTCATGGTTATCGCCTTCACCAGTCCATTCATTTCCACACATTTGCTTCTTTGCTTTTTAGGCCACCATCCATTTCCCCTCAAATTCCACTGCCAAGGACAATGCATCTGTAAGTGTCAAATTGCTAATGAGAACTATGAGATTTTTACTAGTTGTCAAGCCATCACACATACAGAAACTTTATATAACATGCATATGAGGCCTAAATATACATACAAATATGTATGTTTTCCATAATACTATTTTTTTCAATAACATTAGTTTCATTCTGCAAAATGAAACTTATCAGACATTTTTGTTTTGGTCGTTGAAGCATCTGCCATTGGAGAAGTGCAGTGTCCATTGAGGACCACAAGCTTACCCTTTTCCCCCTGTCTTTTTTTCACAGACTAAGCCGGGTGTGATCCAGCCCATGTCTCGCATGAGGCAGACCTCCTCGCCAGCCAGTCAGGATGGCCACAGCAGCCCCAACCCCTTCCAGCATGGCCCCTCCCCCATCAACTCCCAGACTTCTGTAAGATCCCTAACGACCGTGTAGAGTGCACCGCCACGCGCCCCTTCCTCAGCTCACTGCATGCCACAGCTGCAGGCATTTAGCAGAATCTTCTGGAACATCTCCAAACCACACGTTACATGCTGATGTGGAGATTTTCTCTTTTTTTTTTTTTTTACTTGTGTATCTGAGCCACTCCTATCATGTTATGGGTCTTGATTGTTCATTCAGGCCCATGTAAATGTACTATTAAGTTCACATCACTCCGGTGTGCAAAACTTTCAATGCAAAAATTCAGAAGTATTTTACCAAGATGAACTGTAATTCTTTTTTTCTTTTTTTAACAATCCAACACCACATGTGCCATAAATTTCTAGTGCTGTATTTTTATACTCACAGCTTTTATACATAACATTTAGTATGCTTTTTTTGGTAGTGTAATGTCCTAACCGGGGCTGAAAGTGCACTCAAGTTACCTCAGGGTCGTAGAGTTGTCCCTTCATGTCCCCCGCCCACCCCCACACCAGACCCCAGTGTTGGCCCATCTCCACTTTCTCTCTCTCCCTCTCGCTCACACACTCACGCACACATATCCACCCACCCACACATTCATTTTCTTCCAAGTCCTACTTTACCACCTTGTCCCCATACTCTCGTCCACTCTGCGTCTCTTGTGTGAGAGGCCGGGTGCGCATTCTCTGCATGCTGTTCCTGTTGTCCTCTGCTCCTCCTGCTCTTTCTCATTGCCTTTCCCCGGTTCCTCTGTGTCTGTGTCTTCTCGCCCTCTTGCCCATTCCCTGTTTCTGCTCCTCCCCATACCTTCCTTCTTCTTTTCCTTCCTTCTCTCTCCCTTTCTCTTTCTCCGCCTCTGGTTCCTGCTCCTGCTGCCCATCCTCCTCACCCTTGACCCTGAGCAGCCGCGAGCCCCTTCCCCTGACCCAGTTGAAGAGTTCCCTTTGAATATCAAGCAGGCCTACAAGGCTTTTGCAGCTGTTCCCCACTCTTTGGCAGTGCTGGAGCCGCCTCAGGTAGGATAGCGATGTCCCCTCCCCGTCCGCCCTTATCCCAGAGCATATCCACTGGGTCTACCAAGCATGTTGTGGTCCCCCCTCACCCCCAACCCTCCAGGGCCCCAGTTGGGCTCCCCTGCTAGCCCAGAGAAGGAGGACCCCTCTCTTGCTGGGCCTCCACTGCATGGTTCCCCCCTCACCTGGTGTTTTGTATGGTGTGTGTGTGTGTGTGTGGGAGCACGTCTCCCCTTCGGGTGCCATCTTTTGTCGTGGGTGTCTTCATTCGTGACGTGGACGGTCGGTTTTGCCTTGTACAGCATTGTGTGGATATCAGCACAACTACACTTGAGACCAGTAAAATACACAAGCACACAGGTCCTTAACTCACCACTGCTTACTCATGGTGCACTAGTACATACAAGCTCAATAGTTCTGAATACATTCATGTACATTCACTGCATATCTGTGCTGTGTTCCCTCTCCTGCTTGCTTTCCCTGTTGTTGTAATCGTGGTGCATTACATGTAAAAAAAAAAAAAAAAAAAA
>JAGFZM010001261.1:376608-405906 GCA_017657215.1 Limnothrissa miodon
CAACAATGTTCACCCTACGCAGCCATCCCCTGAGGTAAGATGCTATTGCTAATATAGTTTAGATGTGCCTGCATTGGTGCATCATTTTTTGTTACAAATAATAAGCAGCAGAAAATAAGGTCATGTCCGTGTGTGTTGTATATGAAATACAGCTCACGATAGCGTGATAGAGTCCCTTCCTCAGGAGTGTGAGTGAGTGGAGTGTGGTGTGACTGTGGTGATGTTTGCGGCTCCCTCCAGTTCGATGCGGGAGATGATGTGTTCACGGATGAGGTGGAGGTGGACGGGGGACCAGATTCAGTCTCCCCCCGCCCTTCTTTGGCCTCGGATCGCCGTGACTACGTGAGCCTGGCGGCAGTGCCGCGTCTTTCTCGGCCCTCTGTGGAGATCAAGGTATCCCCCTACCCATCCCGTCAACCAAACCTGGCGTCGCCCCTCCGTCTGCTGGGCTGTCTGGGTTCTGCTTCGGTGGTGGTGGGGGGCTACTTTGAATAAAGCTCTTATTTAAACCAGCCTTGTTTGTCTCAAGGGAATTTCTTCCTTCCCCCCCAGTTTGTTGTCCTCTTCAACAAATATGCAAAATGAGGTTGAACCGTTAAACTGATTTATAATGCTGACAAATATTGCATGCTATGGAATATGGCTTTGCAAATGAGTTCTGCAATGGTGGCAAACAGTGGGATCTCCTCTCCTTGAATCAGCCTTTTCTCGTTCTTGAAAAGGCTTAACTTGAACATTCACGCATGCCTTGTAATGATAAAGGAAAATTGTAGAGGTCTCAAATGTCTTTTTTTTTTTTTTTAATTTGTTGCTCCAGGTGGTTGTAATTTTCTTGTGCTTCAAGTTTCAAATCTTTGGCTGCTCAGAATGCATCTGCACTGTAGCCTTAGCCGATAAGCTCTATTCCAGGCAGCACCATTATCCGCGGTCCTTGTCTAATTCAAACGTTCCTCTCACAGACCCCCAGTCCGCTTGCAAAGGACAGCCCAGAGCAGCGCTCCTTCAGGGACCGGCAGAAGTACTTTGAGATTGACGTGAAGCAGCAGACTCCAGACAGCAAGCCCAAGCCCCGCGTCTCACTGGTGGGCGAGGACGACCTGAAGAAGATGAGGGAGGAAGAAGGTCCGTTATCCTCTCTTTCACTTCTGGCCAATGTTTTTGGTTGAAATAATCTGTTTATAAAACGGCCCTGTCATATGCGTAGAGCTACTTTTTAGGCACATGTAAGCAGTGTTTGAAACTGCTTGATTAAATTTGATGATTGATGTTCAGCAATATTTATTTCGCTGTGATTAAGAGAAAAACTAGTATATACTGGATAAAATACAGTGAAAGATCAATATGATGGTAAAACAGCAAATGGAATAGTCATGTGAAAAAATGCAAAAGTCTCATCCTGTCTGATAGATGGCACTGACGGTGATTGAATTCAACTGGCCTTTTTGTTCCACCAGCCAAGCGGTTGGAGCAGTGCACACAGGACTACTTGATAGATGAGGATGAGGAAGAAGAGGAAGACCTGGCCAAGCAGGTGGCGGCGATGAAGGCCAGTGGGAAGGTGCTGCTGGATGGAGTGGAGTACAAGGTAGAGAGCGTGACTCCAAACAGCTCGCACAGTGCCACGCCCCCCCGCATTTGTGCCACACCCCCCAGCTACAGCACCCCGCCGCCAAGTTACGGGTTACTGTCGGGGTACGTCAGCCCCCTCTCAAGTCTCACATTTTTACACTGTCTGCACAACTTTCAACAAGTTCTACACATAATTTGGCTCATTTTTACTAATCCGGTGTGGGTGTCCGTCCATGTATAGGCCTTCCTCAGTTGATGGCAGGGGAGATTCCCAGAGAAACTCCATGGAGGAGACGTTCAGACTGGAACAGAGGCCCAACTCCATGACTGGGTAAGCTGCTAGTGTAAGGATGGAAACCCAGAGCTATCATTCAATATGATAAATCTTGTAGCCAACATTTGACTGTGTGTGTGTGTATGTGTGTGTGTAGACTGGTACCCATGTACCCTGGCGTCGAGACTGGCGCCCCCATCCGCACTGCCAAGGCGGAGCGCAGGCACCAGGAGCGTCTGCGCATGCAGAGCCCCGAGCTGGCCGTGGCCTCAGACAAGGAGCTGTCGCCGGCGGAGAAACGCGCCCTGGAGGCTGAGAAGAGAGCCATGTGGAGGGCAGCCAGGTAGCAAGCCTCACAGTGACACACACACACACACACACACACACACACACACAACCCTTTAATCACCAGTGTGGAGATTACAGTTTGAGTCAGTCAGGCAGCACACAGTTTGAGTCAGTCAGGCGGATGTGTTGAGGCTGCTTAGAGATCATCCTTGTTGAGCTGAGCAGTATGCCCCACCCTCCTCCCTTCTGTCTTTATTTCTCCTGTCTTTCTAGCACCTCCGTTTATATCCATATAATCTCGAAGTGTGTCCTTTTGAAGTCTACCTCTTTCTGTCACTGTAGCTTATTTCTGTTCTATGTGCTTTGGGGTGACGAGGAGTAACCAGATATCAAAGTCTTCTGGTACTGTCAGTGTCATTATTTTAAATTATTTCAAGAAAATGTCTCATCTTTTTGCAGGTTAAAATCTAAGCACATACATTGTTGTCTATACTGTGTAGCCTGTGTAATTGATAGTGGGCAGAAGGCCAGTGTCTGTCCATACTGGCCCCTGGTGACTCCTCAGGTCTTTCTGTCTCTCTCTATCGCCCCTCCTTTTCCTCTCGGTGGTTTACTCTTTTCTGTCCTGTTTTGTGCTCTTCTCTTCTCCTGTCTTCTCTCATCTGTGTGTGTGTGTGTGTGTGTGTGTGTTTCTGTGTGTTTGTGGCCCTGTCTCTCTCTCTCTCTCTCTCTCTCTCTCTCTCTCTCCTTGCACCTGCCATTTGCCATATTCTTTTCCTCCTCTGTACTACTTGTTTTTTTTTCTCCCATTGTTCTCACGACATTCCCTCCTCTCTGTCTTTCCTGTTTTCGCTGCATCCTTCTGTTCTTGCCTCCCCTGTTTTCTCCTCCTTCTCCATCCTTCTTGGTGTCTTTTTCTCCCTCCTTCCCTCTCTCTCTTCCTCCCTCTCTCTCTCTCTCTCTCTCTCTTTCTGTGACGGGTGGTTGGTGCAGGCCTTATGGCCTGGAGGAGGATGTAAGACAGTATGAGCAGGATCTGGCCAAGAGACTGTACCAGTCCAGAGTGCGGGCGTCGCAAGCCAGCGCCAACACCAATGCCAACCCCAACCCTTCCTTCTCCTCCTTCTCCTCTTCCTCCCAGCCCAGGTCTGCCCTTGCCCTGCCGTGCCCAGCCGCAATGCATCTTGGGGTGGGGGCTGTGCTCTGGACTGCTTTGGGGCGCTTAATTTATCGGGTCAGAGGGCATTAGAATGCTAGGGGGGGTGTAAGGTGCGAGGACTGACCTATCCAAGCCTTCTGACAAATTGATCCAGCGAAAGCCACTGCAAGCTTTGCACGATCACGCACCTGCACTTTGAGTTGCACTTTGCAGTTCTGGTCAATTTGCCCTTTACGTTCTTCCTCCTCCCTTTCTCCTACTCTTCTCTGCCTCCCCCTTTTTTACCTGTTCTGTTCCCCTGTGTCACTCCTTCTGCCTTGTCTTGCATTCCATTTGCTTTTTGGTTTATTTTTTACATTCTCTGCTGCATCATCTTTGCTTTGGCTGTCATTAACACTGGCTTAACTCTGGCCTTCCATGTTTATAGCTGCCTTGTCTAACCATGTCCATGTTCTTTTCTTGTTCTCCATGCCATTTTTTTTGCTTCTATAGCTTCCTGCTTGTTCTGTCTCCTATTTAGTCAGTCTGCTCATCCATTTGCTGCTTTGCCATCCTTCTGCTTTGTGATCTTAAGCCAAACTAGTGTGTCATTCCCTTTTCTTTTCTTGTTCGCTCCCTCTTTACCTCACTCTACCTCGCCCCGCGTCCCTGCCTCTTCTCTAACCACCTCCTCTCTCCCTCGTCAGGATGAAGTCTCTGGAGCAGGATGCCCTGAAGGCCCAGATGGTCATTGCCAAGTCCAAGGAGAACAAGAAGCGCAGCACACTGGACCAGCTGGCCGAGTCGCCCTCTCCGGCCCCCACCCCCTCCCCCACGCCCCTAGAAGGTGGGCATTAGCCAGGGCCAGCGCCTACTAGCATGTTGTTCATAGTTGCAGTATTCCAGTTTGTTCTGTCGTGTGTGTGTGTGTGTGTGTGTGTGTGTGTGAGTAGGAAACCCTCTAACGGTGTCCTGTTGTCTCCCCCACAGACTTCAGCCCTCGTGGTGTGACGTCGCCGGGAAGACTGGTAAGAAATGCCTCATGCATTTACTGATTGAGTGGTTGTGGGTGTGCTGCACTCACATGACTCCACTGAGCCACTGAACCTTTACACCATCTGCACCTCATTCATCCCTCACTGCATTTAACATTCAGATGACCCAATACATTCCTCTTGCTGTGTTCATTTTCATTCACGCTTCTCATTTAAAGTCTTTTTACTATTGACACACAACATTGTATCCCTGTAGCTGTAACAGATCATCTCGGCACTCACACATAAATCATCCAACCACTTCATCTCCCCCTCCTCCTCTTCTTTTCCAAACCTTTTCTCCCTATGCATTTTCTTTCCTTTCTTTCTGTCTTTTCCCAATTACACATCCTTTCCTGTGTTCCCTTCCCTCCTTTTCTTTGATTCCTGTGCCGCTCACTCCTGTTTGCTATCCTTCTCTAGTCCCTGTCGGAAAAGAAGTTTGACTACCGACAGTTTGCCGCCATTCCTTCTTCCAAACCTGTTTACGACATCCAGGTATTACCTGCATGCTCAGCTCCTCAGAGCCCCCAAGCCCTTTAGCCCCCCCTCCTCCTCCTCCTCTTCTCCGTCCTCTCCTGCCCTCCTCGCCACTCTCCCACCGCCCCGACCTTTCAGCTCTCCGGAAGATTAATCCTCAGCGAGCCTCTCAGAGCCACCCGCTGCCCCGTCCACAAGCGCTGCAGCTTGAAAGATCGGCCGCCATTTTGGCTCAAGCCTTGGCCACAGGGGTTCCTCTGCGTACCTCAGCTTACCACAGTTCACACTTCCTGGTTTTCCCTGTAACTAATGGTGCTTTGGACGATCCAAGCAGTGGGAGCTTTTACTAATCTCACTAAACAGATGGTATCAGGTGGGCAGCAACACTAACATGGGGAGTGTGGATTTGTGGGATAGTCTATTATGCTGGAAGCTTCTGTTTAATTGCCCCACAGCTCCACGAGCCAACTGTCTCTCAGTAGTCAGTTAGCCAGTTAAACTTGTTAGACATCAGTCATGACACGGGAGGCCAAAGACACTCAGTTTTCCTGCTGGTTCTCAGTTAGATTTAGATGTCAGTGTGTTGTAGCTTAAAGGCAGGCATCTAATCAGGTATATTTCTCCGTGACCTTGGCTCAAGCAGATGGAGAGCGAGCAGGAGGCAGTGAGTTGGGAGGGTTTTGGGAGACACTGGGAGAGCTTGTGTGTCGAGTTTGGTGCCTGGGTGTTTGTCTGTGGTTGGCGTCTCGTCGTTGTGCCCGTTGATATGCATTTGTGTCGCGGTGTAATGGACTGTCCTTGGAGTTGTAATTGTGTGTGTGCGTGTATGTGTTCGTACGCCATGTGCTGGGAGTTGTGGGGCCTTGTTTTCCGACGGGCCTTCATTCTCACGTACGTACCCTGCTACCGGCTTTGTCCAACCCATCTCCAGATTACTGTGTCAAGCCTGTTTGAGTGAAGCTGACAGGAGGTTGTGCCACATGATCTCCATGATCACTTCTACTATAGACCACTGATCTGGAAAAGGAGTTGGGTGAATGTTGAATGTGTGGCCAACAAGGGTAGTCAGGTCTTTGAAAGTGGGCTTTACAGAGCCGTTAACACTGCATGCTGTGTGATCGTTAGTAGTGTGAATTGGTCTTGTGGTGGTGTATTTATGTTCTGTGTACTGACCAGTTGTCACTGACAATACCAGTACAGATTGAATTGGCCAAAGGTTCATGCAAGATGGCTAGCAGCTATGCCTGGTGCTGTAAGACTAACCCACCTCTATTTGATTGTGCTCCTAACACCAGTTTGAGAAAAGGAAGCAGCAGTTTTGTGCGTTTCCATCTAGTGGCTGAAACTGCGCCTATTCTCTCAACATTGGGCAGTGTGGGTCGAACGCGACATCTAACCGCATCCGCTCCGGCTACAGTGGTGGTGGTGGCGAATACAAGACGATTAAGACGGAGCGCCTCAACCCCTGTGGCGTTGACTCTCGCTTCTCAGGCTACACTCCTCTCGACCTCTGCCACAGACATTTTGCTTTTAAACATTCCCTCTTCTTTTCTCTTTCAGTCTCCCGACACTGCTGACGGCATGCGCTACATTGACGACGGCTCCAGCAACCCAGGTGAGAACACGCACGACACTGGCTCCACTCGTCTTGGTAGTCCTGTAGTTGAGGAACTGTGGTGATGTTCATTTGTGTTATCCCCCTGAATCCAGGTGACTTCCTGGGATAAGTCATGCAGTATTGGTAGGACTATTTTATTTCTGTGTATGGGTGTGTGTGCTTGCTTCTCTCCCACTGCTTCAACAATCGTCATTATCTTTTTATTGATTAACCAACTCAATGCTTATTAGGATCAGTCAAACTTAACAGTTGTCAATCAGTCAATTCGTCAATAAATTGCCGCCTTTGCAGCCTAGAAAAGCTATAGAAATGTCACATTTTTCTGTTGGGCAGGTTGTGTTCTGCAGAGACAGCTACTTTGACAGAATCAACATGGCTCAGAGTTACAGTACTCTACTACTGTACATGTACTGTACTCTACATTAAGATAAAAAATGCATACGTCAGTGCAAAAAATTCTTCTGATGTCAGTGCAAATAATTCTTCTGATGTCATCTTCTGGTGTCATCTTTTTCCAAAGTTATAACCAAATGAGGTGTACTGTGAGCAATTTGCACCAGACTGGGCAGGATGTTTCTGTTTCATGTCATAAAGGTTATTTTGTCGTTAAATACGTTTAGTGATCTTTATGGGATTTCTTCCCACCCTTTGGAGCTACTTTTAAGTAGGAGGCGAGTTACTGTTGGAACCCCCCGAGCTACTGTCCTAACTGTGCACCTCTGTGTATGCCCGCATGTGCATCCTTAACTCACCAATGTTATAAGTCAATGACTGCCAAAAATCAGGACATGGGCAATGTTTAAAAGACACTTTGGCACAATAGATTGAACGCATCATAGATTATTGAGTAGACACATTCAGCATGAGGACAAACTGAAGACACCCTCCATTTGTGTGTGTTATATGCGTTTGTGTCTGTGCATGAGTGTGTGCATAAAGTTGTGTTATGGATACCTTGAATGTGGTGTCTGTGTGAGATTAGGGTGTGAAATAACTCGACAAATTCCAGTGTTCTGAACAGGCTGAACTTGGAGCCCTAACAACGTCTCTCTCCTTCTTCTGTGCCAAACTTCTTTTTCTGGGCAAAAGGTTGGCTCGAGGTGCCAGTTGCCACCTCTTGCCACACACTTCTTTGGTTGTCAAGGATGGGTTATTGTCAAGGAAACCTGTATGATTTTACTGTACTGATTACTATTTGTATATTTAGTTTTATTTCCCTATATATTTATATAATAAAGAGCTGTACAGAAAGTGAATTAAAAAATTGCAATTCTGAAGTCCAGCTTGTGCTTTAATAGGATTTCAAATTGGCTTACAATGAAATCATCAAACAGTCCATAATAGGCAGTCATCCAGTATTCCTGTCCTTGGCAACCAGAGAAGTGTGTGGGGCCTCTGTGTGCTGTCCTGATGTCCTAATCGGGCATCACCTCCACACACCCAGCTTCACTCCAAAGGTCCCAGAGCTGGTGTGCCCTAACCATGGTGGCGTGACGGCTGGGGAGTGTCTCACATAGGGGCACGCCTGTGGTTCTCCCCGGTGATAGCAGAATCTGCAGCTGGGCTCTTAAATGCTAGTCCTGCTGCCGCTGCTTGGCCTGCTGTTGGCGCTTTTGCAGTTGATGCTCCTTTACTCCCCTGGGGCTGAGTTGATCTGTTTCAGATGGTGACAAGATTGTTAATATGGCTTGTTTTTTTTCTCTCTCTCTTGCAGTGGGCGCTGATTTGGAGGTATCTCCCGAGGTGGGTAGCTCTGCTCTGGAGGAGATGGCTCTCTACAGCAACAAACGCAAACTCCGCCAAGCTCGCCGCAGCCTCGAGACGGCAGTGCCCACATAACCCCCCCACACACACACACACACACACACACCCCACAGGGTTAAGATACTCAAACCCAATCGTGTACACGTGCAAATACACACTCTCAAACACTAACGACTGAGGTGAAGTTGTAAACACTAATATCCCCACATCTGCTTAAATTCATATATTACTCGCACTCTCTCTCTCTCTCTCTCACTCACACACACACACACACACACATTTCAGACCAACTTTCAGATTTATCATTGCAGTTCACTCCCACCCCCGGGGGGGTGAGATGTCTGTTGACACACCCCCCAGCCCCGTCTTCTTGACGCCCATCATGCCTTTCAGAGGCCAGGGGTTAGCCCATGGTCCTGGTGCTCAGTGCTGGACAGAGAGCAGACCCGATGCTCCGACACCACCAACACCCTCTTCATCTCACTGTTTTGTCATACTCTCAAGCCGGCCTTCAGTTTGCGTTTTAGAAGCTGAATTATTTTAAAACTGACAACTCGCGCTGTTTGTGTATTATTGTTTTCTTTACCTAGAATTTTAATGTCAAAAAAGACGATTCCATGAGAGGAAAATGTCGAGTCGTAGTTGCTGTTGTACTAACTTCAACTAATTGTTGTTGATGATTATGCTAGAGGTTTTCTGTCGCAGTTTGAGAAAAGAGAGACCCCTACCCTCACTGCTCCCCTCTTGCACAAGTCATAAAGCCCACCAGATTAATCCTGAGACCCATTTAGAGTGTAGAACCCCTCTCTGTTGCAGTCTGGTCATTGTCAGGTATTCTACATTTCTTTGAGTGGACATCATCTCCCAATAAAAGGGCCGAGGGAGATGTGGGATTTTATTTTTTGATGCACCAATTACCTCATGGGCAAGATAAAGTCGGTGCAGAGTTTGGCACAATCACACTGCTCTCTGTGTGTCTGTCGTGAAGCTTTCCTTCTTTTCTAAACTCGAGGCCTTGTCGCAGAGCTTTAAATCCATGACATATCTGGCAAATCGTCATAATTCTTCACATGTGAATTGGAGCTTGCTTCAGAGTTATGCAGATGAATGTAACTGTTTTTTGTTGTTGTTGTTGTTGTTGTTTTTCCTCTGAACCTTGTATTTTTTATTCATATTTGGGTGTCTTGTATGAAGACGTCATCATCAGCCTTGAGGTTGATACTCTCCCAACAATCATGCTATTTTCAAATTGAAAGTAGGAAGTGGCTATATAGTGATCCCTTTTGAACTGAATGGTTTCATTTTGTATGACCACTCGCTCGTCAAACACTGTGTGAAAGAGGAGTTTGATTTTTAATCTTTAAAGAAGAGCAGGCTATTGGAAGTTATCATGGGTTTCCTTTTGCTGATGGAGTCAGCAATAGGTGGTCATTTTGGACCAGCTACACAGACATGCTTTTCCCTGGACCACGTTGCCATTTTTGTAATGTATCCCATTCCACAGAATGAGACAATTCGCTGGTGGATACACCAGAAGAAATGTAATGCCTGCACTCTCATGCTGTGTTCCACACATACACTAATGTATACATATACAGAATTTGTGGATAAACGTGCAGTTGTACAACCAGTGCTAAGAAGAGCCAGTTAAAGCAATTCATCTCATTTCCAAATGGACACAATGGTACCATGCTTTCCTTTTGTTGTGTATAAAATTCATTACACATATCCGCTCTCTGGGCTGCTCCAGACAGGCTCGTAAAGGTAGGAGCTCATTCATGCTTTTACAATTAGTATCTTTAACCATATGAATGATTAATTTAAATCTGAAGCCACTGAAAAAAATGTTTATGGTTGTGTGAATAATGTACAAAATAACATGAAAGCGAAAAACAAAAACGCTCATCAAATGTGAGCTGGTTCACACCACAGTCAAGTCCTAAGCATAGATGTGAGCCAGCTGCTCCCTGTGTGTATATTGGCTTTAGTGCATTGGTTTCTTGTTTATTTTTGTTTTCTGCAGAGGGAGAGAGATTAATCCTTCCCGTAGTAAGAGAGAGATAGAAAAAATGTATTTTATTTTTAAGCTTGCAGAAAAACAGTCTTTCCTTGGGTGGACCGCCGTCAGACCTGAATTGGAGGGTTTTGTTTTTGAAGAATCATCAAAGAATAGCATTTGTGTTTTTTTATTTTTATTTAATTTTACTAATCTTAGCACGTTTTTAATATGTTCTGGTTTTTTTTTTTGTTTTTGTTTGTTTGTTTTGGAGTTTGTTTTGCTTTTCCATGTCTCTTTCACTGACTGAAATTCAGTTTGGTTGATAACACTTCTGTAAAAGGCTGATCTTAGCTTTCTTTTACTTTTCTTTCCTAAAACCAGCAGTCAAAATGATGGTTCTCCAAACCAACTAGATTCACTACATTGTGATTTGATGTTCCATTACAGGACAGTTGTTTGATCCATATTTTTTCGTTTGTTTTTGGTTCTTCTCTTGGGGGAGGGGTGGGAGGGTTTTGCAAATGGGTTGGGAGGTGGGGGCAGAGGGAATCTGGGACTAGAGTTCATCCAAGACTGTAACTAGTGAATTTGTACAACCAAAGAAGTCTATTTTGTGGTTCAGGAATAATAAAGTTTACTTTTCATTTAACATGACGAATTGGTGTTGTGTTTTCAATTGTGTGGAAGATTTGTATATGGCAGGTTCACTACACTATATTTGTATAAGGCAGGTTCACTACACTATAGAGGTTCATACAACATGGGTTAAAGAAGTTGCACAATAATGTCTTATCCATATAACTGCACACAAATTAGTGTATTGATGAGCTGACATCATCAGAGAAACAAGGATAAAATCTGACCAACATTTTCTGAGATGCTGCTGATCTGTGTGGCCAGTGTTATGGAATATAGTGGTGCACTAGTGCCACCCTCAGGTGACTGAAAGAATGGGAGGCAATTTCATCCGGCCAGCTGGTGTGCTGTTCCTCCTGGGGCTGCCTGCCTGACTCCTGTTACTGCTTCTCTGCAATGACAACACACACACACACACACCTTTGATTACACTGGCTGTTTGGCAGTGTGTACATTGTGTAATGGTGTTGCGTGTTCTTACCCTCCTCAGTGTTCGGTTATGGGCATTGTAAAAAGAAACTGCACTTGGGCTCTCATCCAGCAATTTGTAACGCAAACGCTCAAAGTGCTGCTGCTCATCTTCCTCCTAGCGTGTGTACACACACACACACACACACACACACACAAGTTATTTGAGAAATAACTTTCCATATGGACAGAAAATACTCTTATGTCAGGTTAATCAAGACTACTGCAAATGCTGATTTAGGTTAACGTAGGGTAAAGGCACTCTGCACAGTCACTGTGTCCCCTCCACTGTCCCACTGTGTCCCATCTCTGAGCGGTCCAGCACTAACCAGGGCTAAGGCCTTCTCCACAGGAACCAGACCGGGCCGGATTGAGCCTCCTGTCCGTAGCACTCCCTGCACCTCCTCAGGCAGCAGGAACGATTCATTGTACCAGCTCTCAAACTCTGTTAGGTGTACAAACACACCAAATGCATGTACAGCACATGTACATCACAGTATACCCGACACATGTAGGCAAGGCCAACCATCCCTATAGAACTATGGACAATCCCTATAGTACTTCGGATCTCCATCCCTAGTCCTTGGGCCAAAAGTTTTATCACCCATACCTTGAAACAGTTAAGTGGTGTTTACAGTGAGGCTTTAAAGTAGTGATGGCCAGATCGTATTGAGACTTCGAATGACGTCTCGAGCATTTCACGTAATTTTTAGCCGACGCTCTGTACCGAGGCGTCAAAATGGAGAGATCACGTGACGTGATGTTTGAGGCCTTGGTTGCCCAGTGCTTGCCATGCTAGCGCATTGAATCTAGGTTGATTTTGGCGACACCTCTTGACTATAAAGATGTCCCATGAAGAATATGCGCTCGTGGGTTTTTGTCAGTGGTTGGAGACAGTTTTTCAGAAGTGTTTATTTTTTTTTGCGGTGGATTGCAACTTGTGCATTACTAAGACTAACAATGGAGATGAACAAGAACAAAAAGAGGATGTTTTCGCCTGTTTGGGAGTACTTTGATCAGATTTCTTCTAATAAAAGAGACTTAATTTAACAATTGGTAATGTGCCTGAAACTTCCTTAAACCCACTATGTGTAAGTTTTATTTTTTTGTATGAGAATTTCTCCCATCTATCGGCGAAGTGGTATACTGCACACGTTTGAATAAAATGTATTAGCCCTCCCCTTCCCACAGTCCTCATTTCCCATGGTCTTCATTTTGAAAATGGCGGCGCAAAATGGATATCCTCATTTGGTACCCAACCACATCTACCAAGTTTACGGGAACACTACAATTTATTCATGGAAGTAATTACCATCGTTTTACATTATATTTTTAAAATAAAAAATATATTTTTAATAAAAGACGAAGATAAATAGAAGACAAATCCTACACATAGTGGCTTTAAATAAGCATGGTACAATTTTTTCCTATTATATTTATTCACCACTAGATGGCCTTGGTGAGCATTTGAATCTTAAGTGAGGCCTCATGAAATGAACCTTTTTTGCAACACACTTTGGTGAAAAGCTTCAAAGCTTCAACAAGGCCTCATCTTGCCATCACTACTTTAAAGCCAGTATAGGACAAAAATTTTACCTTGGACTGTGCTTACTTGCACATCATCAAACTATTTCTGCATATATGGGCGTATGAAATAAGTATGGGTTGTGCCCTTATAGTATCGTGTATCGGCTAATGGGTCCATGGTCCTTCTGCTGGGCTGACCTGTGAGCAAGCGTATGCGGCACTGGTCCACCAGATGCTGGCAGTAGCTGACCTCAGCCCTGGTGCCACACAGGTCCTGGTAGTCCTGTCGATACTGGGCCTTTAGGCTCTGCAGCTTCAGCACCAGAGTCACCTCCTCCTCATCCAGCACGGGCTCGCCCTCAGACCCCACAAACTGGCCTTTGGGTGCAGGGGACACCATGCAGGGCAACCAAATATACTTAATGCACTCATGCAGTGTACTTTATTTCTATTTACAAAAGTACTCCAAACATTTTACTCTGTACATTTGTGTTGTTTTGCAGTGTTCAGCAGCAAGAAAATAAATCCAAACTTGGAACTGACCCTGGTTAAGGGGGCCATATGGATATAGCCATTAAAACAGTGTTTGTTGTATTGTGTTGGCTTATTTCGCGAATTATATGACCCTACCATAATTGCAATGCAACAACTAAGGCAAATGCATGATAACCTGTAGTGTGGTATGTTTGCAACCTTCAAACTAGAGACTGTGTGTGTTTTGTTTTCATACCCTGGCTGTCCCTGAGCTCTTGTCTGTGGCGCAGGGCGACAGCGGCCTGATCAATCTGGCGCTTGGTGGCGTTGACGCTGTTGGTGAGCTCCCTCAGGCGAGCGCGGCGCTCCAGCAGCACAGCCTTGTTCTCCCGCAGGATGAGGTTCAGCTCGCTCCCGCGCTCCGCTTTAAAGTCCTCAAACGCCTCCTCCTTAGGTGGTGGACATCTGAGGACACAGGTGCACCTGATGCTCAGAGAAAATGCTTCCAACCAGGTTTGGGTTCAGGACCAGCAACATAGCATGATACAAGACAGGGGATAGTTTAGTAGTACTATGCCTGTATAAGTAGTAAGTTTAGGGAAGATGTTTACTGTTTACTCCAGTAAACACTACAATGTACTTTTTTTTTAATGAAGTAGATAAATAATGTATCTGAGATGTAATCTAGACTCCCAATAACTAACCACATTAGAAATGCCTACATACTCATGAGCGCTTTGGTCTCTTGAGGAAAGCTGTGGGGACGCCTGAGCCTGCTGGTCCTGAGAGGGGGCTTCTGCATTCCTCTGGGCAAAGTTATCCCTGATAGCCTGGCCACCGTCTGCCTGCTTCCCTGGGCCACCTCTGCAAGATCACATCTTATAAGCAGTGGGTCACCCACACATTAAGGTCAACATCACAGCTTCACAAACAACAAGTTCAGCTGGGGAGGGTTTGTACTCTTGGGGAAGGGAGGAGGTGGGGCCTCTACTCACTGAATCTCTTTGCCTTTTTTGGCTTTGTTCTTGTTGGTGTTCTGCGCATCGATGTGTCTCTGAGACGTGGTGGCCACTCCAACCCCGAAGCCACGACTTTCGACTTCTCCCGCTGTTCCTATTGATCCCCTGGCCTAAGCATGGAAGGTCCTTGATGAGACTGAGCAGTATCCACTACACACAGCTAGTTAGCCAGCCAGCTAGCTGATGTTATGTGAGTGAGCTGATGCTCTGAACTTGCCTTGCCTGCTGCAGCTCCTGGGGTGCTCTGGGGTTTCTCCACCAGGCTGTAGTTCTGACTTAGCTCATCCCTCACCTTCTGCTCCTGCTGTCTGAGGGACAGACAAGACTAGCAGCTCAGTCAAAGTGAACCAAACAGCAGTTTAAGGAGAAAAGATGTCAGTTTTCCCAACACAAAATTACTCAATTGTAAGACTAGAAATACCGAATGGTCTATTTTTGACAATACCATCCAAGCCAGGATAACATTATATACATCTATATACTCACTGGGCAGCCAGTTTGAATTGTTTAAATGCTTCTTTAACCTGTCGGATGTTCACAATCTATAAATTGAGAGAGAGAAAATGATTGACATTGTGTCAATTGTGTTTGATTAAAGTTATTTCTGTTTTTTTTTTGTTTTTTTTTACACTGATCTCTTCCAGACTGCCCTCCAGAAATCTCTGCACCTGATCCTGAATGTCTGCTACCTGGCTCTCTGTGAGCGACTCGTAGGAAGCTGCAACCCGGTTTGGCTATGACATCAACAAAAAAAATAGACAGCATTACTGAGACCTGTAGTAACAAATGTCTTCACTTTATGTTATTTGCCATTGCTAAAATAACAATACGTGCTCTGGCACAGTGTGAAAAGCATCTGTGGACATACCATATTGCTCTGGATTGCCAAGTCTTGCTTCAATAGCTGAATTTCCTTTTGTAATTTCTTCATCTGTACCTGAAGAGACACACAGCATTCCACCATGGAACTACTGACCAATGTAGCCACGAAACATCTTTTCTTTACTAAAGTCTTTCTTGTACCCATTTGAAAGCATTGATGTTAAAACTCACCACTGGGTCTATGTGTTCATTGACTGCTGGTTCAGTCTTGATGCACTTCATCCTACTGGCAAAGCGTAGTGTAGAGAGCTGAACAGGAGAAGGTGATCAGATGGTACATATTATTACACTCACTGGTAGCACCATCTACCTCCAAAACCACAAGTGTCTATTCTTTCAGGCTACTGTAACAGGCTGAGATCCATACTCACAGTTTCCTCAATCTGTGGCGCTTCACCGTAGATGTTGGCCACCAGCACTGTCTTACAGTTGCCACCTACATAAAGCATACCAGTTAAATTTAGGCAATCCTCAGCCTGACTCAAATACATGAAGACACAAAGACCCAATAAAACAAAAAAAAAAGCCCTATGTGAAAACAAAAGAGGCCTTGTAAAGGAGGGCTGACCCAGAGAGTCTCTGAGAGCGTGAGTGAGTTTGCTCTGTCTGAAAGGCACATGTTCCCTATGCCGGTCAGCCAATGCCAGGATAGCCTGTTCCAGGAACGAGAGGGACCTGTTGATGCACATGGCCTCCTTCTGCATCTGACCCTCAGACTAGACAGAGATAGATAGATACGGAAAGAGAATTGAGAGATCAGGTAAAAAAAAAAAACACTTCAATTAAATTAACTTCAATTAATTGTTTACATTTCATACTAATGTGTAAAGTGTTGTTTTTGGACTCACCCCAGTTTTTCCCAACCTTTCAGAGCCTGCCAGATCCACCAAGTTCAATTTAGAGTTGATGTACCTGGCATCTGATAAAGTGCGGGAGCGAGACTGCAAAATGCACATTTGAGAATAAACACACCATGGTAAGCCTACTCAATACTGTCTACACCATCTTTGGAAGGTTGTCAGAGAAACTGTCTGCCTACCTCAATGTAAATGGTGAATATACAGTGAGATCTGGATGAGTTCTTGTTCATGGCATGAGAACCAATGATACGGTTCATCTCTCCCTTGATGGAGGTACACACACACATTCCATAAAATGAAGATAAACTCCATCATTTGAACATAACGTACTTGTCTCTCCTTCCTATTTACTTTAAAATGATTTACTATGCGTATGTGTTTGTTCATATCAGGGATTTACCTCAAAGAGCAAGTTTAACGCCTCCTCCTCATTATGGACTGCATGAAGGGAGAGCCCTTTCACCGAGACACCCCCTCCAGCCTCCTCCACCACTGCCAAGCCACCAGTCCCTGCCCTGGTCCCTCGCACTGAAGACAACAGATCCACAAGCGTCTCGTTGTAGATCTCCAGATAGGATAATTGGATGGTGAAGGAGAAATTCTGGCGATTCTCCACCTCACTGAAGACCTGGGATGGAGACAGAGAGTTGGAAAGCAATGCGAGGGAAGTTGTACATTAGTCAATGACTGACACCTTCATCATTGTGAAATTATGAACCTATTCATCTGTGCGAAATAATGGCCTCCACATAGCGCTAATAAGAACATACCTGTTGTATGGCTCTGGGAATTAGGCCTCTTTGCTTATAGCTCTCAGTGGCTCCTGTCATGGTGTAGGTCTTCCCCGCCCCAGTCTGACCAAAACACATAACGGTTCCTGCAGAAAGAAAAGGTCTAAATTGAGTGTTAAGTTATTATGTTATTATGTAGGCAGTTGTGTCATATCTGTAAATTTATAAGTTGTGATGTATCATATCACTGCTCTTTATGTGTACAAAGCTAATGCTACGGTGGCCCATTAAAGGTCAAAGCGATGGCACCCTTAGAACCTACCGTTGTAACCCTCCAGTGCTCCAAGGACAACGTTATGTGCTACAGTGTGGTACATATCCTCTTGGGAAACATCATGCAAGACTCCACTCATTCGGAAAGACCAAGAACTCAGCTGGTTGTTAACAACCCCTTTCTTAGAATCTCTTCTTTGACGGATGTTGATTGTCTAAAAGAAATAAGGACAGTTTTAATGAAGCCTTATCAGGTCCTGTCTATCAGGTCCTGTCTATCAAAATATTAATAGGAAATATAGCCTACATGTGTAGGCCTGTGGCTAAGTCGTTACTAGTCAGCTTATTCTTATTTTTATAATAAGAACTACATATTTTCTACATTTTAATAGTATGTATACACACAGAGAGAGAGAGAGAGAGAGAGAGAGAGATACAAACACACATCTGTGTATGAATCTTGGACATTTGTCTGACATACCTGCCCATCTGGTAGACATTCGATTTGGTCTTGAGCAAAACGTGCAGTAGGACGGATACGCACTAATACCCTTACTTCACTGCCATTCTCACCCATTGCTGCAAAAAAACAAAAAAACAAAAACACGTTACATTTCACATTAGAGTAAACACGACTATATGACAGCCTGACGTATTTTACGTGTTTTCACTTCAGACATAAACTGTTTGCTTAGCAAATAATTCCTGTGAGGTAATGTTAACTTCCTCGGGTACTGTTGGTAGGCTAATTCGCCTTTTTACCTAGTTCTACATAACACATTAAGATATCTGAAGACTCACCAGTGCGATATGTGTGGCTAAGGAAACATCAGCGGGTGATGAGAGGTGGATAAATTTTGTCAACCACCCAAAATACTGATTATGGCATAATTTCAGAATGTCCTGATGAAACACTGTTTTGTTGATGTCGTAGTCATGGAGATTCTGCGCATTCCAACAGATGGCGCTATATTTACGCTAGTCACTGCAGTATCCCTTTTTTTAAAAATTAGGGTAGGCTTATTATACTTTCCTGTAATCATCTGAATAAACCTTCTCACACGCGATTAATATATCCTTATATCAGAAAATGTTATCATAATTAGGGTCTATGATTCACACCTGCTCTAATGTTTGTACCTCTGCAATATGTTTTAAAGCAGTGGTTCTGGGCCTAGACCATGAATGTGGTTACCTATGGTTTTAAGGGCTCACTAGATATGACCCACAATTTCAGTGGGAGCTTCAGGGTCCCTTGCTGGTTCAACTGGACTGGAAACTTAAGGATCTCATCAGGCCTTTGTAGTTCATAAATTGGAACCGGCACAAGATGGAAGGGCTGAGCAGTGCCTGGCTGTAAATAAATGATCTGTTTCTCAATTTTTTGTAATTCACCGCTTTAATTGGTAGGAAACTATCAGGCTTCACCTTTTTCCACATCTCCCCCGCAATTCCAAAAAGACATTAAAAAATTACCAATCCATAATTTTTTTTTGCCATTAACCTAAACCTGATCTGATCATTATCATTATAATTATGTTAATAACATAATATTGGACAGCCTGCAAGTAAATTCAGCCAAAAAATGAATATGTTTCAAAGTGTGTTTCTACAGTATGTAGCAAGTCTGAAAATTCAAACTTTAGTACAGTCTAATACAGGTCAATAATTCCCTCTCTTTACTCAGTTCACCCGTCTTCTGTTCTGGTCAATCAACAATGTGCCTCTTTACATTAGAATAATGCCACAGATAAGCATGGAGCCTCTACCTGATTAGGAGTTTTTCAGATAAGACAATCACAGCCATTTTTGAATATTTTTGAATAAACTCGGAAAGTATATCGCTCTTGCATTTCCCTGCTTATTTATTTTCACTGTAAACAATGACATCAATACTCATGTTATTCAATATGTCAATCACTTTACTGCCTGGGAAAGAAAAGTCAATGAAGTTGGTTTGACAAGGTGTAGAACACCTGGAGGCTTTCCAACCACATGTGACTACAAGCTCACATCCCCAAAGATGAAATGGATATTGTCCATGGCATGCTCAGGACCTGAGGACCCATGGACTGCATTCTCCAGGATGCTTTTGGCGAAGCATGCTCTCACAGAGTTGGGGCTCACCTCCTTGGCCTTGTCTGGGTCAACTGGACCCATCATCTCTCTCCACTCAGAGATGGCATTCTCTTTACTCAGGATCATCACCACTGAAGGACCTCTGCAAAGCACACAAAAGCAGATGGCGTGGCCTAAAAAAAAAAAGCTATGCAGGAACACAAATTTCAACTGCAAAATCGCATTACCTAGTATTCCAGTGATGTCATTGATATTGACCTTCAACCAGAGAGAATTCCACCACATTACGTGGTTCCTTTCATCTCCTTATTATTAATGATAATCAATTACTCACTGTGACATGTAATCCACTAGAGAGTTGAAAAAGCTTTTGTCCTGGTGCTGCTTGTAGAAATTTTCAGCCATCTCTCGAGTCAGCTGCGTCTCTTTCACGTGAGAAATGCTAAACCCTGCCGACTCAATACGACTCATTATATCATCTAGAAAATCAAAATAAATCATCAATCACTGTAAAAGTAATAACCGTTCTTACAGTCAAAAATATTTGCCATTGAGGGTATCTCTGCAACTCCTATAACTCCTCTAAAAGATGAAGTTCATACCTCTGTGCTGCTGTGAGGCATCTGGTTTGATGACGGCAAGTGTGTGTTCTACAGGAAAGAAGAGCTGCAGGTCTCGCTCTGCCTCCTCTAGAGAGGAACTGCCGTGGAGCTGGTTGACTGTCACATCATCAATGGCAAACTGTGCACGCAAACTTCACAAGCAGCAGCCATGTAAAGAGATGCACAACTGTGCTTAAAATCAAGTGATGAGCAATCAAAATTCTTGTAATTAGGCCGACCTCTGAGATTACTTTTATATTTCTACAGTCAATATCATTAATTTAAAAAGTCATTTTTTAGCTTTGAAAATCGAGGGCAAACTATTTTTCTCGGGACAGATCATTAAAATGGAGACGTCTGGTCACCCTGAGGTAAATGGGTCATAGAAGTATTAAACATACATGGGCAATGTAAGACTAAAAGTCAGTAATAGAAAGACCTTCATAATTGTTCTTGATTGGTTCCTCTTCCCTACCTTTCAGGGCACTTCTCCTTAGCCTCTTCCAAGATTTTAGGACCCAATAAACTCCTCCAGTGTCCGACCGCATCCTCACGTGTCAAAGCCAGGGCAAGCACTGGGCCACTGTAAACAGTATGTTTGTACTTTTTTGATGTGTTCAGTGTATCTAAATTAGATTGCATATAAGGTTCAGCATAACAATGTAGAGGTCTGGTCTTTTTAGTAGGTCCCGTAAAATCCTCCAGAAATATTCTGACAGTATCGACCTACTGCAAATACCATCTTGAAATAACATTAATGACTGAGCCCCTTTTAACTGTTTTCTGTAAATGTACTTCATGGTTGACTTCTTTCAATACAACATCCGCTTTGTCTTTAATCTGATTTTTCAGCCTCTTTCTCTTTCCTTGCCTTCTGTGATCTATGTCACTACAAATGACACCAAACCCTCCTACGTAAGAGTAAAGTTACGCTATTCTTCCTTGAACTTGCTGCTTTCTCTAATGTCTGGCAGCTTGTCCCCCTACAGTACATTTCTCTAATAGACTGGACCTGTAATCGGTTTATTGCATTAATGCATTTCCTATTTTCAAGACTTTTATTTATTCTATGTGTATTCGAGAACAGTTTTTTTTTATTATTTGTGACCATGAAGGTTCTATAACGCCTGATTAAGAAGAATTGAATTTTAATATGTAAAGGCTCAAAGACACAAAGCCCTAGATTGATGGGAGTGATCAGAGATGAGTGGACAGAGTAGCCATGGAGAGTAAGCAGGTGGAGGTAAGGAGGTATGTTGGTTGGATTATTATGTCTCTCAACTAATGTATGAAGGAATTTTCCGGGATGGTTCGTCCTGTGATTAAATAGCCATGTGCTTCAGGTCCAGGTAACAATTGATTTGCAGCCAGACTAAAATATTGTGGACTTATCTTTTAACGGCTTTAACGGTCTGCAAGCTGACAGGGATATCTTCTGAATGTTCAGATGTCTACAAATACCTCTGCTTACCAGCCAAAATGCAAAAAGAGACTAGGCAAAACTACACACACAATAAAAAATAAATGTTAGGTAGCATAAGTAAATTAGGTATTTATGAGGAAGTGAAATAACAGTCATTGAAGCTCTGTGGGAAATGGGTCGAGACAAATTCAACAACTGTCTGACATTTTTGTTGGTTTATGAGAAAGTTTTGTAGTTGACTCTGAAAGTGATTTTTAAAGGGAAATTGAAACAGAAAATGATCTTATATCTATATACACAATAAAAGAAGATCAGGCTGCCCAGTCTAGTTTGGTGGGGTAAAAGCAGGCAACATTTTCGACTTTAGTCCAAAGACAAAGCCTTGTTGTGCCTTACAAACACCCTAGCTAGCAAGACAGTCAACCAAGTCATTCTCACATTTAGTCATCTCAGATCTGCCTGGTCTTGAATACGGTGTTAATCATGTAGATGATGCATGGTTTGAGGCCTGGTTGGTTTACCTGGTCATGTGACTTATGAAGCTAGGGAAATAATCCTGGCCCTCATGCTCCTTATAGAACTCTCTGGCCTGCTCTTCAGTCAGTGTCATCTCTTTTTGCATGGCCACCTGGAAGCCTGCATCATGAATTGCCTGCAAAATTTCATCTGCCCCAAACAAATGAACAAAAATCTTTCTGTTTTTTCCCACAACAAGACTGAAAAACACAGCTACTTTTTCAATATGAAAAAAATAATAATCAAAAAAGTATAAAAAAATGTAATCTTATGGTCACTTTTCTTCTCCTTCAAAAGATTAGGTCGAATCAGAGCCACAGTTCTCTGGATCTTGGAGTCTTTCTTGCCCATGGTTCCTGTACTGAAATCAAAGGACGGGAAAAAGAAGCCAAGCTGTCTGCTTGCTAGTTCCCGGCTGTCCCCACACACCTCCAGAATCACCTCCTGACCATCTTCTGACCTAGACACAAGATTTCATTCATATCTATTGTGAATTGGTGTTACAATGTTAAAAGTCACCAGTACCAAACTTACCTACCTGTTTTTTGGTCTAATGACATCAACTTGAACAGGATCGATTATTTCTGTGAGGGCAGGAGGAGCTCCATCATTTTCTGCTTTCTTCAGTATAAGAGCATGGACAGGCCCACTAGACATGAACTCCACAAAATCAGGCTAAACAGAAATATGTCATATTCATCATTAGTAGCCATTTACCCATTAAAGAAATTTGTGTTTGATATTTATTGTGAGCAAAACATTCCTACCTCATCAGCCCTATCTTTATAGAAGTCACGAATTTCGTTTTCATTCAGAACTCTCTCCTCCTCCGCAACCACACAGTATCCTGTGTCCACAGCCTGACCACACCACCAAATTATGTCAACTTTACTTATTTATTTATTTATTATTGATTTAATCTGAAGACACCATATACCCTCACTACCATATTTTCAATGTAATAAATTAGGACAACATTATTAATCAGATCAAGCAATACATTACAGTGCATTCTACAATGTGCCAGTCATAAATATTAAAATTTTGTCTAATTTTAACCATCAGTGACAAAATCTGACTCTTGTTTTGATGTTCTGCACTTGTCCATCAGCCACAGCATCTGGTTTTATGATGACAACATGGTAAGACGCCAGATCTGTGTGGGGCATTATTGCAAATACATCAGAAACAGTTAAACACCGACATGTTAATCATAGTCTAATATAAGGGTGCAGGTTATCTGTTACCATGAATACTTCACCCACCATCATCAGTGTGTAATTGATCCTCCTGATTAGGCTGTTTAGGTGGCTTTGAATCCTGATAGTCTTTTAAGAAAATTTCTTTGACCTGATGGTGGATGTTTTTAATTATAAATTATCAATTTAATGTTATATGATCAAACAAAACAAAAAATGGATCTGTACTTTACTCACATCAAGGTTGTATTTGGAACCCAATTCATTTCTCTTCTTCTGCTTTTCAATATATCCTATCATTGTCCTTTGCAAAAGAGGTCCATTAACTCCTTTAACTACTGAAATTAATTTACCTTCCTGAAACAAAAAGTAGTTACTTAAAGGGAGTATGAAGCTTTAAGTTGATGTCCTATAGTGTAACAAATAAATCTTCTTACCAAATAAAACAGAAACACAGGCTGACACTTTCCCTTGAGGATTGCAAGATCGCAAACAGAGCTGGCTTCAGCCTAAAAGCAAATACCTTTAGCCAATCATTCCTTGCACACTGACACAAATGCTTGAGGTATGTGTGGGCAAAATACACCTGGCAACATTTAAGGCTAATATAGGAGGTCTTAATACCTTCTGTTATAATTGTAATAATACTTGCCAGACAATAGACTCATAGTGAACCTATGAGTTCCAAAGGTTTTATGTCAGAAATGAATAGTACAAGTCCAGAGTATTAAGAAACAAAAACTTTTTTAAAAAGCCTTTAACAAAAGCATTTATTGGACAATTTGCATAATAAGCAGATGGCATTCATGTGCAAAATCACCATTACCGGCAATATTTCACCACCTGCTTGGGCTATTTTACTGAGAATGCAGAAGGTATCTAGAAGACACTAAAGATATATAAATGGCTTTAATGTAGGGCTGGACAATTAATCGCATTTGCAATATAATCGCAATATTGAAAAGCACAATTTCGAAATCGCAGAGGCGTGCAATTTTTTTTTGTTTTGTAACTGCATAGACTTAATGCATAGACTTGTTTGTTAGCCACAGTCTGCACATGTTGAACAAGGATTGGGGTTCAACTCAACAAGATATTCTCTTAAATAAAAATATGCTAATTAATGAGTAGTTCATTTTCTATTTTTCATTAGAGATTGTGTACAAATATGCATACTAATGGGACATATGTGGTGCTTGTGGTTTTTATTGTGAAAAATCGCAATATTGATTGAAAAAAATCGCAATTTTCATTTTTGGCAAAATCGCACATCCCTACTTTAATGCCAAAATATACCAAAATATATTCTAGGTTCGGGCAAATTTTTCTAACCACACCAAATCGAATATATTCTTCTCCATTTTCTGTCTTTATTTTTCGGAAAAGGTTTTCTACTGCTTTGCAAGGACCGCACCACTTCTGATAAACATCCACAACTGTTGGAATAATAACAAATCACTGAGTCTAGTTTATTTCTTGTTACCTTATTCAGTGCAATGGTAGCTAGGTTACGTTACTAGCAATAACTAGAAATGTTAGCTCAAAGTGTTCAACAAGTGTGAAATGAACCTAGTATCATGCATACCAAAAAGTGTTGGATTTGATAAGGCTTCCGACCACTGATCTTCATCGGCTATTTCAACCTAGAAACGAAAGTAGTAACTTTACTTGTGATTCTTACAACATTTTGTTAGCTTTATGTTAGCAGTTTTGTTAAAAACTATCTTGTTTTATTTTGTCAAGTCATTAATTACATTAACAAGGCTAATGCCAAGTGACATTACTTACTTGGATTTGGACGTCTTTCTTTCTAGCTGACATTGTAAGAAACAAAAAAACCTCCTTTTAGCTACCACTTAGTAATCTGTCTGTCCTGGCTGATAGCATTCACCAACATTCCAATCCCGACCAACACCAGTTGCAACTGACAAGTTCTAAAATTCGGAAATATATTTTTGCTACAAATGTATTCTCTTTGCTCTAGGTTATATTTATTTTGATGTAAACACAAGATAGTTTAAAATTTAAGCTACCAACTTTTTAAGGTTTGCCTCACAGCCTAATCATGTTTAGGTCTACTTTGCATTGCTTCCATTTTTAGGCCTTCCTATTTTGGTAAATGCTAAATAAATGTGTTACTATAAAGATAACTGTGAATTACTGGACTTTTGCAGTGTTTTGGACAGACAATATTGCATTATTATAGCAGTGTTCTAGTTATTATGCATTTTTTCAAAGGGTTCCTTTTTCAATCCAGTTTATTTAGGCTATTAAATCACCATCAGCATTAAAAAACTGTAAACTCTTGTCCTCATTGATTACAGCCTACTGTTGCTGCATTGATGAACAGTTCAACAACTGCAAAACCCAGTAAGCGTCCATTGTCTTAGGCACTCCCCACTCTCACTAATATTAGTAGGATCATTATCTGATTGGCTCTAAGGATCTGATTCACATGGGATATCCAGGCCAATCCTCCAGCCATATTTCAAGGATTATTTTAACCTGTCCTTAATCTTATTCGACCTGCAACAGAGGGCATTCACTTACACTGGGGTTTGTGCTCAACTGCTTGGGAAATTCTGTTACCAGATGGTTACATTTATTGATAGGCCTATAAAGGACAGATAGGCTGAATAAGTGAGTGAAGATCTAAAAAATAGGTCCAGTTTCGTGTAAAAAATCCATTTTAATTGGATAACGGCTGCCTCAAACTGTCTCAAAAAACATAACTGGAAACAAACAAAAATGTGTCACATTCTGCAAATTGGCTTAGATTATATTTATTGTGTATTAATTTTATTGTTAAATGTTATACCATAAGGTAAGAAGTACATGGGGAAATGAGAAACTTAAATCCCCTAAATGAAAGGGTTTTAGAATAAATTAATAAGCATGTTGAATAATTATTATGCTATTATTGACCCAAATGAGTGATTTTTTCCGTACTTGAGCTGTACCTAAATGTGACCAATGATTTGTATTCAGTTTGTACTTGTATTTAGTGTATTCTCTCTTACATCTCTATTATATCTTTTCTTTGTGTTAGCTATAATGGAATGGTATGATATGAAATGAGTAATAATTGTACATAATTAGATAGTGTCAATAGTCACTGCATATCTCTCTGCCATACAGTCCACTTTGCTGTTGTGTTATTTTCTTTCTTTTTTATAGTTACTGTTCAACTTCAAAAGTGCAAGAAAGCCCTTAACCTCAGTAAAGTGTATGATGTAAAGACTGAATCAGGGTATTCCCTCAAAAAGGAAAGCCATTCAAACAGGCCATTCAAGGTTACAGTAATGGAAACCTGAAAACAATCTGTAAAAGGATGTTGCCCATTAGCCAATGTGATGCTGGGGGCCAGGCAAGTAGAAAGAGATCTGTCAACAAATGGGTTCTTTACATTGAAATTTAGATGGAGACTAGCGTGCCTCCTTCTCTGGCCTTATCTGACTTTTTCTATGTGTTGTAGCCATAGGGCTTAGGAAGAAGGATGTATGAATACAGATGTAAGTATTCATCATTGAAAGATGATACTTCTTTAATAAAAAAAAATCCTGTTAAGCACTGTCTGGTTATAGATGATATATTGATGCATTACCAAATTTAGCATGCTTTAAGGGTTTAAGAACAAACTGAAAGCAGACATTTTGCTGTGAAGATTCGAAACTATTTTATCCAATTATTTCAGGCACTATATATGTGGGCACAGTTACTCTACATACCCAGGCAGAACTATGTTACAGACAACTTAAAAATGAATATGTAGAGCAATATTTTAGCTATAACAACAATGCATGTGGTAACTTTTGCCACATTTAAAACATTTATGAAAAATTGTAATTATAATACTTTTACAATATATATCTTATTATTAACAGCAATTTATATGATGTATTATTTAAAATATGGATGTCCCCTATTCCTTTGTTGAGTAAATGATTAAGGCTGCCTTTTCCTTCAGCTGGCATGAGGTCATGACAGAAGCAGTAGGGGGGGGGGGGGCTTCAGCCCACTGCAGTTCACCCACTGCAGTTCATTCTCCATCAGTCACAGAAAGTGATGTCTTGGAGGAGGCGACATGTTCCCTAGCTGTAGCATCACAGCATCTCTTAGCTCCAGATAATGAGATTAGCTGGTAGGGTTAACCTGCGTCAGCAAACAGGGGTCAATCGTAAGGATTATCACATATACCTGGGACTTACACATCACCTCCTTAAACTCAACCAGCTGTTTACTTAAATACAATTTAGTTGTATATTCTGTTGTATTTTAGGCTTATTCTGTTTCTGATTAGAAGAGTGTTCATTTGTGCACAGAGCATCTTGAGATCCAGAGATTTTGACAGCAGGACTGTGTGGGTGAACACTGAGTGTGGCATGTTTAATCCGGTGAAGTGCAAGACAGTCCTGGCTGTGGGACTGCGACCACTCCAGCTTGGGAGCTTGGAGGGTTGAAGTGAGGCAGGATAAGACCCTCTCCCGCTTGGCAGCTGGGACGGGGGGCATCCCTGTCGCACCTCACCAATTATACCCATGCCACTTTCCAACAATAAAGTGGGTGATGATGGCACTGCTTCTGCTGGAAATATCCCAGAAGATGGAAAAAACACGGTGGACTGCCTTGTCAAGGTGAGGTCTTAATTAAAATTAAAATGTTTAATATTGTACTATTTTTTGTTGTTGTTATTATTATTATTATTATTATTATTATTATTATTATTGGCTGTTTGTCACGATAGTTGATTCAGTGTTTACAATTTATGAAAGTAGTATAGTATAAAGATAGGTATAAAGTCAAATGTGGTGTAGTATTGCGTGTGTTTTTCTATTTTGCTTTTTAACATATGATACTAGTAATTACTCCTTTCCAGAAATGTGTCCATTTATGTGTATCTTTGACCCTCCTTGACATGTCAATGGATGTAACCTTAGGGGGAAAAGGCACTATGTCTGCAGAAAAGGCCTATGGTTCAGTGCCTAATTATTTCTGTCTTTGAATAGAAGAGGGTTGAAGACAGAAAGTAATTTGCTTCAATAAACAATATCAGTGATCAAACAAAAGAATCTATTTGGGTCAGCTCTGTTCTGTAGAGCTTTTGTAAAAGATGATGCAGGACATAGTGCATTACTTTTCTCATGCACCATTGGCATAACTGGCTGCTGTGCTTTAGAGAGTAAAGAGCTGATATTAGAAATTTCACATCACATATCTTACTCTAAAAGCCAAATATGTTGGTGATTAGCCAATGTTATCTTATTCACTGATATATTTGAGTCTAACCTGGGATGGATGACCATTAATCTAGCAAGCAGCCATTCAGTTTGTAGATATGTTGATGAAGTTTAAACAGCCAGGCTAATTAGCTTTTCAGCAACTAACTGACATTAATATTACCATTGCTGGTCGTGACAAAGTGAGTTTAATATGTGATTGTATTGCGACTCTATAAAATGCAACGGCTCTACTTTATCACTAGGCTTCAACAAATTGTAATGCAGCCTAGTGAATAGCCTGGACAGCCCAAGTAATTCACAGGTGTGGTTATTACACATAAAAAACTATACACTGTGCCTTCAATGTGGCATATATGTATGTTCTTGAAGGGATTTCTTTCCTTAGCTGTCGTGTGATGACAGAGTGTAAGAAGCTATACGGCTTATACTGAAATAGATCTGAAGCTACACCTGACAGATTATTAGTTGTTTCCAGTGCACACACTGATTCTGATAATCCTTAAATTAATAGTGGTAATAATTCATACATTTAATAATTATACTTTTAGCTGCTCACAGGACTCACAGGATAGGTTTTACACAAACACATCCAGTCACATTACAATGTTATGGAATGTCTCTTCATACCACATCGCTATCTGAAGGCATGACACAGATAATGAAAGGGTAATTTTGTTTTTCAACAAATTAGTATGATTGTTTTGTTGTCTGTATACCAAAAAGACACATAATACTTTGGTACTGCAAATAAGTCCTCCATTTTGTGTCTCATGTGGGCTGCAATAAGTGTTATTTGGTTGCCTGTGTCTAATGCATGTGTGTTATAATGAAGAGAATGAATAAGAATGTGCTTTATTCAAACTGGGACCAATGAGGAGCTCAGGAGTTGAGGAGTTCAAGCTCACCAATTATTTCACTCTCTCATGGTCATTCTATGTTGTGCACAGGTTGTGGCCTGTCACCGGCACCTTGCCTCTTGTGTCGGTGGCAGCACCGACAGCCCTCAGCTGCGGCAGGAGTTACGGCAGACCCGGGAGCGGGCCCACGAGCTGGCGGTATCCTGTCGCCAGCATCTCACCTCCAAGCTGAGGGACAAGGCCCTGCCTGAAGCCGAGCGCAAGGATGCCGAGCTGCTGTGGGTGGCCTTCTCCTCTTCACTGGAGCTTTTCCATGTTGACCTGTGCAAAGTGTTCAACATGGGCAAC
>JAGFZM010001261.1:414091-436410 GCA_017657215.1 Limnothrissa miodon
TATATATATATATATATATATATATATATATATATATATAGGTATACAAGTCTTCCTTATTAAGCAGGTTAAGAGTGAATATCAGGAAACAGGACCCTAATCTTTTTTGATGGAAGTGGGTTGCAGTAAACAGTCTGACAGGTAGATGGCAACAGTGTAAAGAATGGCTGTGTGTGTAATTAGTGACCAAATGCACATGAATATACATGAAATGTAAATGTACTCTCAGGTACACATTGCAAGATTGAAGTTCATGCCAAAGTTCATCTTAGGGTTTTGTTGTCAGTACACTTCTTAGCCTAACCGTGGCTGTCTCATGTAGGAGGATGCAGCCACGTGGATCTGGCTGAAGCAGACGAGGAGACTGTTACAGATGTGTCTCTGATCACGGGGATGTTGAGATCCACAGGCCTACAGAGCTCTGAGCAGGCCGAGTCAGAGTCTCCGTCATCCTCCCTCGTGCCAAGGAACCAAACCATGACTGTCGCCAGTGCCAACACAGCAGGTGGGGAAGAACACAGCTTGCGTGCCGCACACTGCTTTCTCTGTTTTCACATATGAAATGTGATTTGGGTTTTAATCAGGGTTAAGGAATTTATTCCTGTTTATCTATGAAATAAATATAATAGATTAAATGAAATAGGAATAAAAAAAAATTAACATAAGATTCAAACACTTAGCAAATGTCAACCAAGTAAATCACTTTGTAAATACTGGTTCTTATATGATTGCGCAAATACTCTGTCTGTCTAGTGGTCGTGTGACATGACTAGTAAAATGTGAGGGAGATGGTCTGTTGTTTTTGAGACAGTCTGAGCAAGAGATGGACCATTTGTGTTCGTATGTCTGAGCCTAATCCCTGCTGTCTGCTGTTGGCAGCCGCCTTCTTGTCAGGCCGGAGCTGGCAGGGCCTGGAGCCACGGCTGGGCCAGACACCGGTGGTCAAGGCTGTGGAGGGACGCAAAGGCATTGCCATTGCTTATGAGGAGGAGGGCTAGGACAATGGCAACTATTCATGCCGAGCGGAACACACAGCCAAAATATTGGCCCTTTTCACAACAAACCCAAGAATCTGGAGGACATATGTAAACCATGGCATGTATACAACAGTTGTATTATGTGCAAAGAACAAAGGCCTGTTTAAATTATGCCCACTACTAGGTCTAATGTTTCAGAATTGCAGAGTTTTTATATTTTCTGTCAATATGAATGTATATATATCAGTCAGGGAATGATTGTGATAACTTAAACATTTAACAGAGGCATTTGTGATATTCAGTAGTAATCTATTTTTTTTTTTAAATACAAAACCGTAAAAAACTGTAATGTCTGTCCGCAAAATGACTTTCTCTTCATCGAAATCGAATAAACACGTGCTTCAAAATTTCCAATTAACATGATTGTAACCAAATGAGTCTTGAATTCTTAATATGAAGAGGTGGCTTTAAATAATACATGAAAAAGGATAATCAATGAGATCAGTGGGGGCTGATACAATCAAAGCAACAATATTAATCTTTGTGAAGACTTTGTACAAAAGAGGCTGGGAAGATGCCAGTCTTTCCTTTACACTGCCCTTCAAACCAGTCTGGGTTCACTGCCAAAAAAAATAAAATAGGCAAAGACTTAAGATGTAAGATTAAGCTACTCAGACACACAAACTCAAGATTACAAATAAACTACATAATTACTGTGGTATTATTTAGAATTCAACTTGTTTTTTATATACATAACTAAATGCAAATTACCCTGGGAGAGGACTGTGATGACTTCACCTTGGCAGAACGCAAGATCCTCAGGCCTAGAGGCCTCATAAGAGTATAGAGCCAGAGCTTGATGAGACGGCTTGGGTGCATTTTCCTTTGTGTCCTGGAATTATTAATATTGGATTAGACTAGATTCAACGTTATTGTCATTACACATGTATAAATACAGGGTAACGAAATGCAGTTTAACCCTATACATAAGTATATATAAACAGTATAGTAGTAGTATATATAAGTATGGTAGTAAGTATACAGTGAATACAGTTTCTATGTGCTTATTCAAATTCATTTTAATAGAAACATTTATAGCGACAAAAGAGAAAATGACAGCTAACCAAAGTGATGTCATAATCATAATAATGGTTACAATTATTTCCTACAGTACATAACCTTTTTGTGAGCTTGTGCTACATCTGCCTGTTCAGAGGTGCATAAGAAAGGGAAAGTACATTTGTTCCAAGCCCAAACGACCGCACCTCTGTTCGGGAACACCACAACGTCAGGCGGCCATTCCGCATGCAGTGCCACACCGTCGTCATCTCTGACTCCACAATGGTTACTCTTTCACCAGATTTCATATAGCTGAATCAAACAAAAAATCATACTTGTTTGTTCATCTAAACTTAACTAGTCTGTAGTTAGCTAATGTATTCTGTTCTATTTATCTAGTCATTCATCAGTTCTTTATTTTCTACCTGGCCTTTATGGATTCCATTGGTTAATGTACTGTATGTTATTCAAGACAACACCTGTCTTGGTTAATGTTTGAACCTAGTAAATGGAATTGCAAAAGATATTACTAGATAAGTATTCATTTCATGCCTGAGAGAAAGTGCGGAGGTGGGCTCGTTGAACTTGTTGCTGATTTTCTGCACCATGTCCTGATAGGAAACCCTAGGCACTACTGTGATCACCACCGTGTACAGGAAGTGCACCTTTACAATGCACCCTGGGTGTTCCTGTGCCTGCTTAAATAATGTGGTGGATAAGGACAGGTCAGCCAATCATACACTTCATCCAATATTCAAATTTCTTAAATTATTCAGGCACACACATCCTCACCTCATTGTGCACATCACTGGGGCCTTCAGATAATGCTGCAAATAGAGTAATATCATTATTTTGACTTGTTTCTATTTTAGGAGCAGACTAGACATGCACATACATGAATTCATTAATTTACCTTAAATATTGTGCTGGGCACACAGGACTGTAATCATCTATTGACCTCATTATCTCACCTGAGTTCCTCACAGGTCTGACAGGGGGCTCTTTGAATGGTGGAGCTGGGATCTCATCATTTCCACCTGAGGTTCTATTCTGATGTACAGAAGCATCAAGCAAACGTGAGTCCATAATATGACAATCCAGCACTTATGCACATGAAGATAGGATGTTGAGGATATCAGTGTTGTTCTCAGATTGCTTGACAGTACTGTATAGCTGCAACATTCACTAAAGCTCGTTTTATTTTGAAAATAGCCAGTGTTATTCTAATGTGGAGACAAATCAGATAGGATTTAAAATTTATAAAACTCAAATTTTCATTGCTGGAAACGAATGTATAATATAACACAGCCATGATATGGACGTACAAAGTAAAGATTACCTGTCCCTGTTTAGATGAAATGGTTATGTCTAAGGGTTCAAGGTAATTATAAGGAACAAGTCCCCTCTGAAAAAAAGACACAGTGTTAACGTTAGAAACTTTTAATTACTTAAAGGTATAGTTCGGTTTTTAACACTTTGAGCCCCTTGGTTGACACTGAAATTTTGACGATTGCTCCTGTCTCGGCTATTTGGGAAATGTAGAATTGCCTCTGCCTGCTCCAAAATAGCCTACACTGTGTATTTCCCTCCTGGGCCAGAATACCAAATGAAATAATGATGCAAACAAATAAATGGCTAGTATCAATTAAAAGGACAATAGCCCTCTAATGACATTGGCACAAAAGTGAATCCTTCTAAGAAGGGCTGGGCGATTTGGCCTAAAATCAAAAGCTTGATTAATTGAATATTTTAACTCATTTACGATTAATGAAGGATTATTTTATTTATTTATTTATTTATTTATTTTGCCCTCATAGTACACTGACGTTGACGTTTTTACAGTAATTGAAGACAACACACTGTCTACTATCTATGATTATTTATTAAACATCCATGTTTTCTTTGGTAATAGCTGCTTTTGTTGCTCAGTTGTCTCAATGTTTAAGCTCTCCATGCTCGACATGTCGGTGGAATAACTTAACGGAGCAGGGTCACGTGATTCTACGCACAGTAGTGTTTTTGAAGGCTAAAGTAACCTGGAAAAATTTGGACGATTATAGGTTCTGAATGTCGATTATGATACTTTTCGATGAAATCGCCCAGCCCTACTTCTAAAAGCGACAAAGTCAACCTGTACGTGCATAATGTGTACATGCAAGTATCAGCACTAGAGGAACATAGATGAATAAATTACAAAGCTATGCATTTATTTCTAAGACAGCTTCTAGACACATTTTGTCTAAATCCCTAAATTTTGTCAATTAAATTGTGTCATGTTTTGTCATGTATCAGAAATACATACATACATCCTTTCAGCTGAGCAGAGTAGCACAAGGCTCTTTTGACCAAAAACACTTATATGGTTCAGATGAGAGAAATTAAATTGGTTGACTGACCCGACATGACCGGCCTCTAGGCAGACAAACGTGCTCACCCTCTCATTAAAGATGACAGAGGCCCAGTTGTCATCTCCCTTCTGCAAGACAAAGACGATGTTGCCGGGCAACACTGCCAGCTCATCGCTGGTCTCGGGGGAGAACTCATACAGCACAGTGTGAGGCTCACCTTTCAGAGCTCTGGGAAGACCGTCACCAACCGGGTCAGTAACCACACAAAAAAGATCACATTTTTTTGATGCAGACATTTAGTTCAGTTGTAACTGAAACATGTGAAGGATACTACAAGAAAGTTAGATAACTGGAGGATACAGAGTCAACAAAGTGAGTCATAAAGAACAAGGTTAGAGTGGACATAAGGTTGTTTTCTGTACACACAAACATGCTGGACTGGTTTTACCTTAGGACCTCAGGGGCTTTTTGAGTTGCTGGGACATCTTCAGTCTGTCAGATATAAGAAGCCCTATGATTATTTGTCTGTAGCAGAAATAGTATTTGACCATAGAGATAGTAATAGACTATCCTAAAGCACTTGGTCCTATTACCATCCTCCCATCTCTAAATAGGTAATTGGGAAGTCGCAAACCTGCGGTTGCAGAGGAGCAAATCCAGAGAATTCATCTTTGTGAACGACTGAGGCCACAACCTGAGGAGACAGGGTTACACAGGGTTAGTGCTTTTGCAGAACGTTTTAAGAGCCTCAGACATCCACAGACAATTAGACACTGTGAGAGAGTGGTGCTTCAAAGGACAAACACTGAATCTATTTCATCAGGGGAAAAGCACAAACAGAACTATAGAGAGCAGTTGAATCACTGAAAAAAAGATTTGAGAAGTTAAATGCTGTGTATATGTGACACCGGGACATGAAATTATTGAAAGTCAACATTATCAAAAAATAAAAAAACTTTCAGATACCTTTGCCTTTCCAAGATAATCTTTCTCCTGTAGCTCAGCCACGTAGTGCTTTTTGGGATGGAACAGCTTTCCTTGTCGTATTTCAACTAGATCAAAGAGTTTCTGTTTCTACACAAAGGAAGTAACAGTCGTTGCATCTATATGCTGAATACCTGCTATACTTATTCTCAGAAATATTGCAGACATAGTACAGTATATCATCATACATCAACTCAGAAAGTTGTAACAGGAATTGCACAAGATGTTTTCATAAATGCCATATCCTTACAGTGAAATTCCTCACTGTCTAATTACCACCTGGAATCTGCTTGTTGATTGATGTGTTACAGACAAATAATGGAAGTGAAACTAGAACAGATCAGGAATACATGAAAAAAATAGTTACTTGCATATTTTCAGCAAAAAAAAAAAAACAGACTTTTACCAGAATGGCTTCCAGGGCAAGGTCCACATTTTTGAACTTAGGCTTCAGGTCCAATGCAGACAGGAGGCTTTTTTGGGCTTTGTCCCATTGCCCAAGCTGAGCCTGGGCCAAAGCTATGTTATGTAAAACCTAAAGAGTACCAAGAAATGTCTCAGTGTGTTAATGTGTTTATTAATAGTGGAGTCATACAGTATGCAATGGCTTGGATAGCCCATACATTATGAACATTATGGATTCATGGAATATCCATGGACATCTGAAGTGATCTTTTAATGCTTACCTCAGAAGCATACAGTTTATATCTAAGGCCAAGGGGCTTATAGTCAATCAGATTATTTCCTCTTAACTCTCTGAAAGCATTGTTGAAGTCTGCAAGGGCTTCTTCATATCTTCACAGAACACAGAACAAACTTTCTAGTCACATCATTAGTCACAATGAGATGCATGACAAAATCTGATTTCAGCTGACCAAAAAGGAACTGGAATGTAATGACTCAATCCTTTACTTTCCTGTAATGGGATAACTTACTTAAGAGTGTTGCAATCAAATCGTACACATAAATAACCAAACACAGAAATAACCAAATATGGTAAACTGCTCACGTACTTTTCCCTTTTAAAAAATATAATTCCTCTTTGGAAAAAAGCAACAGCCAAATGCTCATCCTTGCCAATACTGCAGTCAAAAGCCTGTGAGGTGTGACAGACAGATATGACATTTCCGCTGTGAAAATCGAATTGATCTCTTCTTTTTAGGCCTACTTCCTTTTTTTCCAGATTCTGTACACTATATTAGACCAAACAGACATTTGTCAAAAAAGAACTCAATAAACTAATGAACTGTTGAGGCTTCTTAATCAGTAGTAAAAGGACACACACAAAAAAGAACTAAAAAAGTTGCACCGTGTGTTCTGGAAACTTAAAGAGGAACTAACCTTCTCCGCAGCCTCAAAATCTTCCTTAGACAGATGCAGGCAGCCAATGTTAAATGATATTTTAGAGTTCTTCTCACTGATATCTAGAAATGTTGCCAGAGCAGTCTCAACATCCCCCTGGTCAACACAAGCCACAGCCTGATCCCACTGCCGAAGAGTGCTCAAAAAGGACATAATGCACACAGCCAGACTCTGTAGACAAGTTTCAGGCACTGAAACTGATAGCAAGTGAATTTACTTCTCCTATTGCCGCCACCCCGACACATTCAGATGGGAAGTTGACTTGTTTCACTGATCTGACTGGTTTATTATTTCAGCCACAGTTGCAAAGGTAAGAGAAGACAGAGTTTAAGACTCCTTCCCAGAGAAATGTAACCCATTATTTGTTTGTTTGTAATTCTATTCTGAGGTGCCCCAGACAGCAGCCTTAAGCTAGTTTTAGAACACTTTAGGATGTTAAGACCAGAATGAGTCTTTATTTTACTACATGTAGGCACGAGCTGACCTTTTCTGTGTGTCTCTCAGACATTTAACATTATCCAATCTGGATAATTATCTTGTGACAATGTTAATGGGCCCATCTACAAATCACAATGGAATTAGTTGAATGTCTATTGTTGTGATGTGTAGCCTATTACAAAAATCCAATTGAACTAACTATCCATAAGTCACTTTGGAATGTATGGTATGATGGTATCAATGATTAGTGCCAGGACCTGGGTTACTGTAATAGTCAACACAGGTTAAAATCGGTAAGTTGCCCAAGCAACCACAGGCACTGGGAGGAGGAAATTCTCATTGCCAGTGACGAGATTTCTATGGTTGGATATATGGCATTTCCTGTCAGTGTAAATAGACTGTTGAGCTGACATGGCTTCTGGACAAGGCATGATTGTTTTAAACTAAAAACAAAACGGCATCAAAGAAAATATTCTCCATGCAAGAACCATTATTCAGTACAAATGAATGCGGCGGTGGGTAGGTCATTGTGTTAGCAAGCTAACATGGACCTGGGATCAATGTTGTACAACAATTTGAAAGATGTTACATGGAGCACGACGACTCTGCCCCTGGATCGACTTGTCAGTGCCTACAGGCTGCCACAAATTGTGAAATTGGATGGTGGTAAGCGCATTCTCTTGGTATTCAATAATAAACACTAGGAAAACTTTATCAACTTGTGCTAGATGGCTAACACGCTAGCAAGGCAAGTTGGCAACTTTGCAAGAATCTGAACGTGGGTGGCTTTCCCGTAGGTAGCTAGCAGAGCTTGGTTACAATAAAAAAAAAAAATACTTTGTTGAAAACTATGTTTGTACATCACTTATAGTATGTGTGTTCACAAATGAAACGCCTAACTCGTCGAAAAAGTGGACCTGAAGTTTTCAACACTATAAGCTATCCAAAACCTCTCGGGAATCTTGTAACGTTAAATGGAAGCCCCGCATTAGCAGACTGGTTGTGTGTAGCAGGGTAGCTTGTGTGAACAACCAGTTCACCCCAGATTCCAAACACGCTAACATTAGCTGGAAAATGCTGTTGGCTATCACTTTGTAAGGGTGCTGAAGCTACATGACGACAAGCCGACGTATGGTTTGATTTCAAAGTACATTAATTTTTGCCGCATTAATGCTCACAAACTGCAATCAATGTTTTGTCTTCAAATTAAGGGTGTTTCAATCCTACTTCATCAGCTCTCCACTCTTATCGTGGGCCTGTCCTTGTTCATAGGAATGTGCACTGACTAGCTAGCAATGCATTACATGGGCTCTTGCGAACCTGCAAGCATTCTGCAATGAGCTCCCTTTGGAAATGAAATTTTGCTGAATAAAAATAGTATGAGTGGCGCGTTATGAGTTTGCCTGTAGAAGGCTGCATAATAGGATAGGTTGACCTTCCTCAATGGATGTTTTGCTTGCAGGATATAAGGTGATAAGACATTTAAATATGGTCAAATCAAACGTTTGAAAATATCAACTCGTGTCTGTATACTCGTTATCTGTCTACGCATATCAAACTACCGTTAACGTTAATAATAAAACCATTTCGAGAGGGATGTAGGTTTTGTTGTAACTCATAACTTTCACCTGTTAATTGGATGGGTATACCATATAAAAGTGTCAGCAAGTATGCCTAGTCTAATATGGCATTGGAGTGATTTGTACCGACTTTGTAGTGTGTATTTTCAAGAAGTAACCATATTGAAATAAAATGCCAGCAATAATAATCTCCGGTCACTCAGTTGTCAGAATACATCTCAAGAGGTTTTTGTCGCCTGATCTCTCTCAGGGCAGACAGTGGAAGGATTGCGTGAAAATGACTACCTCTTGATTCACTCGTGTCGGCAGTGGACCACAATCACCGCTCATAGCCTGGAGGAAGGCCATTATGTCATCGGTCCCAAAATCGAGATCCCCGTCCATTATGAGGGTGAGTCAGTCTACCATACAATGGGTTTGTTTTTGCTGTGTGTTGCGTTGCATTCATGCATTACATCAAATTCCTTTCAAAATTAATATAGAATCTGCTTATTTGGCATCAATGCATGTAATCAGCCATGTCAGAGTTAATATTATGTTATATACTCCTGGATGTTTGCATATCTTAAAGGTTGACAGAATGTAACTTAAACCATGGTAGCCAAACGATTTGTTAAATGTACCCACTGTTGCTAACTAGCAATAGTAAGATCTAATGATTTTTCCAAACACTCTGCAACCACACAGGAGTTGTTATCTTTCATTGGACTGGTGTGGTGTCGTTTCCACATGCTGATGTCGGCCTGAGTGCCTACGTTGTGTGTGGACATGGTCCAATAAGTCAGTGTTATAAAAGAAAGAGGGCTTACATTTTGGGTCAAATTGTGACATTCTCTATGCCACTATACATATATCATAACACACCCTGCTTTGTCATAGGCCAGTTTAAGTTACTTGAGCAGGACAGAGACATCAGGGAACCTGTGCAATACTTCAACAGCGTGGAGGAGGTGGCCAAGGCTTTTCCCGAGCGGGTGTACGTAATGGAGGAAATCACTTTCAATGTCAAGGTTAGTCTTTGTTATTTTTTATTTTGCTGTGCTATTGTAGAATTGGCCCCTTCCAGTCTTGTTATAAATGTGGAAATCACACATTGGCATGGTAACTTGGCAATTTCTGATTACTTGTAAGAAAGGCTGTGGTCATTCTTTCTTCATGCAGATGGCTTCAGGTGAGTGTAATGAGGACACAGAGGTCTACAACATCACCCTGAGTACGGGCGACGAGCTGACGCTCATGGGCCAGGCCGAGATCCTGTACGCCAAAACAGCCAAGGAGAAGTCCCGCTTCAACACCATCCTCAAGCGCATTGGCAAGCTGAATTCGCTGGGCAAGCTGGGCCGCGGTAAGATGCCATGCCTGATTTGCATGAACCACCGCACAAACGAGAGCATCAGCCTGCCCTTCCAGTGCAAGGGCCGCTTCAGCACGTGCTCGCCCCTGGAGCTGCAGATGCAGGAGGGAGAGCACACCATCCGCACCATTGTGGAGAAGACACGGCTGCCCGTTAACGTGACTGTGCCCAGTAGTCCGCCACGCAACCAGCACGACCTGCACCTGATCCGTGAGGGCCACCGCTACAAGCTGGTCAATATCCAGACAAAGACAGTGGTGGTGTGCTGTGCATTGCGCGTCAACAAAGTGATGCCCGTGCACTTCCCGCTGCACGTCTCCCTGCTGCCACGCTTGCTGCTGCCCGAGGGCCTGCTGCAGGGTGAGCCGTGGCTGGAGACGGTGGTGCACCGCTGGTTTGCCTTCTGCCAGGAGCAGTTTGACATCGACGACTACTCACGGGCAGTGCGCGACGTGCGCGTGGACTGGAACGAGGAAGGGAAGAGCCCCAAGAAAGCTGGTGGAGTGGGGGTCAGTGTTGGAAGTGGAGGGGGGCTCGGTGGAACTGGTGGTAGTGGTGTAGGTGGGAGTGGAGGTGTTGGAGGAGGAAGTGGGGGTGGAGTCGGAGTCGGTGTCGGTGTTGGTGGGAGCAATGGCTGCCCGGGCCACGCGCACCTCCCCAGCTCGCTGAGCTCGGCACGCGATGAGCTGACTCAGTCCTTTCACCGCCTCTCCGTCTGCGTCTACGGCAGCAACCTGCACGGCAACAGCGAGGTGAACCTGCAGGGCTGCGTGAGCCTGTGTGGCGAGTATGCGCCACCCCTGCCCCCGCCGCATCTCGAGCCCACTGTCGACATGGACTACCTGCTCCCAGAGCTGACGGAGAGCAGCCCGGGGGGGCCCGCTTCCCACAAGTCTGACGTGCCCTACGAGGAGCTGTGGCTTGACCACATCAAGAACCAATCGCCATGCTCCTCCGCCCTGGCGCTGACAGACCATGGCAAAGCCGTTGTCAGGGGCAACATGACTCCCGTGCTGCAGTACCCAGTCGCAGGCCCGGCCTGCCCTCTGCTGAGCTCGGACCTCAACCTACCTCCACCGCCAGTGCCTCCGAAATCTGAAGCTGTAAGTGGTCTAGTCTACCGTAATAAACGGAAAGGGCGCTTGTCCTTTGTAGTTTTATATCTTCAGAAGCTTGTGACTATTGATCACACTCAGACGTCTCGTAAATAGAACATTAGGTTATGTTTTAAATCCGGTTAAAATGTAAGTGGATTTCATTTAGAGTCGCAGTTAAGTTCACTTTCCTGGAAGCAGGGGTGCTGCTTTCTCCACGACAGAAATTATCTATTTATCGGTGCTTCCAGACATGGCAAACACAAAACCCTGCTTGTTATTGTTTTCCCTTTTGCCAGGGCGGTGTGTAGAGACCATTAAAACATATTTAGTGCTCTAGTGACATGATTCATCACTTTTATTCATAGGGAGGGCTAAGATGACCTCACTGTGCAACAGTGCACATTGTTATTTCCTACATGCAAACGGCAACTGTAACAGAAGGGTGAATCTTTTCAGGCCAGTGATTTCAGCTTATCCCTGCATATGCAAGGCTGCGGAGAGCCAGAGGGTCTGAGACACCACTAGTCCCAGCCAAACCCAGGCATGGGGTCATCTCTAAAGTACAGGAACCTCTTGGTTTGAAGAAATGATGCTCTAGGCTGTATGTCACCCTACATATCAGTTTCACAGGGTGGACAATTTACTGCACATTCAATCCGCTGTAACAAAATGCCTAAATGTCCCTTTAATCCAGCCTACTACTACAAAGCTAGCGGCAAAAGCACAAGAGGCCTTCACTCAAAGCAACATTTGTGTTAGTCATTAAAGTACACATTGCCACATAGTTTAACCTACATTAAAGCAGGACTTTGGTTAATTAGTTTAAAAACAGGCACCGTTTTAGTGACATATTTGCAAGGCAAAATGTCTTAACGTTACCTTGTGGCTTACTTTCCTTTGTCTTTGTATGAATATAGTAAGTGTAAGTAATACGAGTTGGCAGAGGGTTTTGTGCGGGTTAACAGTGTTAAATTGTTTATTTAGAGAGATTGTGCTACTTCAAAGAGAAAGATCCGACTTTAACCCCTGTTGGCAGTGTTGTCTTTGGGTATAAACTCAGACCAAAACATCTGGGTCATGCCTGGGTCTTTATTTTCAGCTATGTGAACAGAACTGTATGCACTAATGTCTACCATGATCTGTGACTGCCCCAACGATTGATCATTTTTATTATTCCATCTCTCTCTCTCTCCTCTGACAGGTGAAGGAGGAATGTCGGCTCCTGAACGCGCCACCCATCCCTCCGCGGAACTCCAAGCAGACGGGCATCGTCTCGTGCCCCACCCCGGCGGCAGTGCCTGCTGTGCTTCTCCCCCCGGTTAAACCGCGGCAGCAGGACACGCGCTCACCCAGCCCCACACTCTCCTACTACTCATCCGGCCTGCACAACATGTGAGTCCTGCACACAGGGTAGTAGAACATTAGCCTGGGCACGCTTGAGAAAGGAGCCTGGTTACTCTCCACTAACTGTTGTTTTCAACACTTGCATTGTCATGGGCGTAGACTGAAATCATTCAGTCCCAGTCACCAGTCCCATTTGAGATTTCTGATGTTAATTTATACTACATCGAACTTTAACTACAGTAAAAAGGCAGTCAGGATTCAATGTTTTGTACCTTTATACCTTTGGAACATTATTCTGACTACAGTTTAAGGATGGTTGCTACTACGCTGCACCACTGCCCCTTTCAGTTCAGTGTTGGTCAACCTATCTTTTCCATTGTTAGAAATACCAATAAGAGCGAGGCCAAACGTGTCAAATTAGGAGAGTGAGGCTATTAGAACACCAGCCTAAAACATCCAAGTGTGCTGAGGCTGGGCAAATTATAGTTCAGCCACACAGAGGTAATTTATGTATTTATATGCATTGTCTAGTATAACACTATGGTAATAGTTGGTATATGGAACGTGTTATCACGAGGACCAGGAATTAATTTGTTGCTGATGGAATTATTTTTTCCAAAGAATAAATATTGTTGAGTTTGTAAGTGACCTCAGCAGTCCTAAAAATGCTGCTGTAATCAATTATTCTTTATGGAGAGTTTACAAAGTTTACCTGTAGGGACATATTCTTAACCAAATTGTGTTTTGGAATGTAGTTTAATCAAACGTAGTTAACTGGCAAGATGAACTTAAAGAACACTTCAGATTTAAAGTACCTAATGGGGAAATGCTTGAATCTGTGTTTAGGTACATAATGAAGGTGTATTGAAGTCACTTTTGCAGTACATGATCAATGACTGCTGCCTAATCCAATTCGACTGAAAAAAACCTGGCTTTCATATTGCACTGATTTGAAGATTAGAAAGTGCTGGCAGCTTAGAGGTGACATTACATTTAGCCACTGGCCTTTCTCCAATTTTTTTGGAGGCATGTATTTTATCAGAGGCCTGGGAATTGAGCTCACAGCCAAGGTATTTCTAGTGCTATTTGGAAAGGCGTAGCACAAAGGGACATTTTCCTGCCATGTCTGTGCTCCTGGACTGAACCACTCTCCCTCAAAAAAGTCTCAGTCTTAGCCTGAAGACTACAGTTCAACAGCTTTGCCTCTACTTGACAGGGGCCAGTCTTGTTGAGGGCTAAAAAGTCTAGAAGTCTAACTTTGAGTATGCTTTTTTTTAACTGTGTTGAAGTACATTAAAGCAGGACTGCATTGCACAGTGCATTTTTGGTACTGCAGTGGGCAGCATGTTCCACGTTAACTTTTATTTTTTGCTGCTTTATACTAAATGGAAACTTGCAACTTTGCAGTACCCCATCATGAGCCAACTTCATTTCTACTTCAGTAAAATGACATGCAAAATTTGACCCTTGGTTTCAACATACAAAAGTTTCTGGGGAAAAGTGATGGCATTTAAACTACTCTTGTCACTGATATTTATTTGGGTATTTATATTATTACAGTATCTGTAGAAATAAAAAATGCTGATGTGTGTGTTGCGTGTGTGTGTGTTCCTGTCAGCAGAAGTGGAGAAAAAGAGCCATGTGATGCAGATGAGCCAAGTCAGCCTTGCTACCCGTGCCCCTGGCTGCGTGTAGGCGAGGGCTCTGCTGGTGGCAGTACCGGTGCCCGCCTGTGCCCTTCGTCCCTGGACGGCACACCTTCCCGACTTTCGTGGCCTAACGACTTCTGCGGAGCCGACTCGCACGCCTCGAGCGACTTCGCCTCCATCCACTGCCGCAGCTACTCCAGCTACCCACGCAAGCGCACACCCAGCACACCCAAGGCCTGCTCCTCCAGCCCGTTTGACTTTGAGGGGAGCCATAAGGTGGGTGGACGTGGCATTGGTGGGGTGGCAGGAAGGGCAGCATCCCCCTCGCCTGCCTCCTCTTCCTCCAGATCCCCGCGGCAGTCTCACGCCAGCCAGTTCCACACCAAGTCCACCAGCTACACGCTGGAGGTGTGCGGCGACAAGCCCATAGAGGAGTGCGACGCCAAGCAGAGCCACTCCTGCCCCATCTTGCCCCCGAGGACACCCCGGCCAAGCGACATCAAGAAGGACATGGATACGGCTGCTGTTGTCATGACGACGGCGGTGGTGGTGGCAGCAGTAGCAGCGTTGCCCGACACCACAGAACTGGCAGACTGTGCCTCCAAGAGCTCATTCGAACAACAAGAACAGCAGCAACCATTGTTACCTGTCACCGTAGCGCCTGCCTCAGAGGTACTCTCCGCCTCATACCCACACGCAGATGCGTCAGGGTCGCCATGGAATCCGCCCACTGACCTGTCGGGACTGTCCATCGAGGAGGTGTCGCACTCGCTACACTTCATAGGGCTGTCGGAGGACGTGGTGGCCCTGTTTGTACGCGAGAAAATCGACGGCAACCTTCTCCTGCAGCTGACAGAGGAGATCCTCTCTGAGGACTTTAAGCTCACTAAACTCCAGGTAAAGAAACTGTTGCAGTTTATCGGTGGCTGGAGACCCAAAATGTAGTAATAATAATAAAAATAATAATAATAATAATCAGAAAAATAATAAACTGAACAAACAAAAAATGAAAACAAAACTAGTCTGTGCATAGCACACAACTGACGGTACTTTGGCCTTGTGTATTGCCCTAGACAGTTTTGTACCTAAACACTATGCACATTCAGAGGCCTTACAGTGGTGGCCATTTTGTTTGTCATACATACATACATACATGTGTGTATGTACGTACGTATGTGTGTATGTATATATACACACATATATACAGTATCTATATATATATGGGGTGCTTTTATGTATTAACTTTACAGTATGTCTGTATAATTGTCATGTATCTTTGTCCAACTCCCTTCTTGACTTCTGTAGGGACAATGCACAATGGAAACACTACTTGCTCAAACCCAAAGCCTCTCATGAAGCTATTCATTTTTTTTATGTAAATGAAAATGACGGATTAGAACAAGGATTGTAAAGATGACGAGGTGAAGTCTGCTAATGATGACCGATTGTTGTACAATTGTATAAACAGTGTAATGAAATTCTATGAAGAAACTGCATTCCCCTTCCCTCCGTTCATGCTGCCATGATAGAATTAGTGATTATTCACTAGCTTTGCCATGGTAACAATACTCTAATGTCAGTCTCCCTTTTTCCTGTCAGATGCTTTCTGTTGAAGCAGCTGTGAACCTGGCCTGTGAATGCCTTAGTATATAAAAGTCTGATAACAAAGCCATATGAACCAGGTGATTGCTGATGCAGAATGCAACTTTGGGGCATTGCAAAAAATGACAAAATGAATAAAGGAAAAAAAAGAGAAGCTCAAAGAGCTGAACCTGTCAAAGTAGTCTTGGCATTTATTGATAAAAAAAAACTGAATGTCACACCACAAGAGAACATACATGGCTGCAGTTGCCTATCTATCACTTGATTTACATTTTCATCAAGTAATCATTGAAGTGCTGAGTTTAGTTTCTGTACAGTAGTATCTTGGTCCCTACAGTGGGTTAAGCCACAGCCCTGTTTGCATTTGCCAAGTGCTGTCTGTAGAAATAAGAACAGGATTATTTGGTACAATATAGGCTGAAGAGCAAAATAAGCCAGTTAGCATTAGCTGCCGGTTTGCAAATCTAGCCATTGTTGTAGCAAATATTTTAATCTGTATTTATCGAATGCAACACTCAGCAATAACAAACAATAGGGATATGGGCTGCTTGGTTTCAGACCTTACTAAGTTTGAGTCCTAGTAGGCCGGTCATATCCTTCATGTCCGTTAAACATCCAAAGGACAGCTCATACAATCGTTTTTATGTTGAGTACCTGTGTGTGTGTGTGTGTGTACACCTCGGCGTTGGGAGAGAGAGACAGAGCTGGGGCATAAGAGTTCACACCCAGGGCTCCCAGCCTACCCAGACCCTGCCCAGGAGATTGGCATCAGTGGCCTGGTCCAGCAGACAGTCCACCTGCTCCTCAACGCTCAGGTCCTTCTCCCCTTTCTGGGCGCGGATATTGAGCTCTTTGGCCCCTCGTGCCACGTCCAGCATGCCCTTGACTGCAGGGTCCTTCTCAAAGCCGAGCATCAGCTCCTCACTGCAAAAGACAGACACGTCATAATCATACACTGGAGATGCTCTTCTATTAAACAGGCTTACTGACCCTTCAATGGTTGGATAAAATCACTGTAATTTGAAAAAATATTACTTAAATTATTTCAGAATGTATGATTGCTATTATGGGCAAGAAGACCAGCTTGAGAGAAAAATATATGAAGATGACACCTCAATCCAACCAAAAAAATATTACTGGAGGCTCCAATCCTGTGTAATACAACTGCAGGACAATCGTCCCATCTGTTAGGTACCTGGTGATGGTGGCAGGGTTGGCTCCCTCCAACTTCCTCCGTGCAAAGCTGACTTTCTGCAGCGGGTACCAGTTGATCTCCTTCACGTCCACACTCTCCATCCATTTGCCCCCTTTCTTCAGCTGTTTCATCTCAAAGTTCTGCAGAGGTGCATCAGAAAGACCATGTATCAATTGCGTAGCGTCTGACAGACAAACACATGGTATCTCACAACAGCCTACATATGGTGAGGTGTTGAAGACGGAATCCCAATGCCTCCTAAGCCCCAGGCCCTTCAAGGATTCAGGTAGTATCTGAAGTAGCTGTTTTCTGGAAAAATACCCCCACACACACACACACACCTTCCAGTCAAGCGAGGGCTCCTTGACAAAGACATCCATGGTGTTAAGCAGCAGGTCGGGCTGTTCGCAGAAGGCCCGTAGCGAGTGGACCATGACGCTGCGGATCAGGCCCGACTCCTGTAACGGGCGCATCAGGTTTACAAACTGGCGCGTCAGCCGGAAAGGCATCAGCTCTGGCACCGGCAGGAACTGGGGGAATGGGAGAGGACACACAAGGTCAGCCGTTTGGGGAACCATACAATTGATCTCCCCTGTTTCTCCATGCATATATTCTATAACATGATTTGTGACCATTCATATGATTTCATTAGTTGTACTGCCGTGCTCGTCATTTAGGAAATGTTCACCCTGGATCTTGTGCATATTAGAGAAGTTCTAGAATGAATTTAAAATCTAAGGCCTAAGTAAGCTAGCAAAACAAAAAAAATCTTTGCATACTACATATTAGACCTACATTCAATCCTGTGCCATACACACACGGCTCTACATACCATTAGACGTCGCCACCTACTGGTGTACGTAAGATTCACTCCACAACAGTTATAAATACTGTTTTTCTTGTAATGGGGCAGTAACTGTTTCCTCCAAAACATCCCATGTGACTGCTTTTTTTACAGCACTGCCAATGCTTTTATTCCTAGTCTTTATGTTGGGATCTCTAGGTTATTCCAAAAAGTCAAGAGCTATGGAGACGTGGTGCTCTGAGACACACGCGCACCTGTGTGGCGGAGCCAAAGGCATGGCCGAAGTCGATGCCAATCATGCCGCCGGTCTCGGTGTTGATCATGAAGTTGGACAGGTGGCGGTCGCCGATGCCCAGGAGCCAGTGGCTGACGCAAAGCAGGGCGTGGGAGCTGGTGAAGTGGGAGCGCAGCGAGAGGAACGCCTCTGGGGTGGTGCTCATCCGGACAAACGCGCGCCTGCACATCACACACAGCATGCAAAGCACCTTTATCCCAGCAACCACAATAGCCCACAAATGATCAAATCAATTAACACCACACCAACACCACACAAACTGATCAAATGAATTCCTATCATTAGTGCTGTGGCTACAAGATAATTCTACAAATATTTTCCGTAAAAATGTCATTTTCAGAGATCAAAGAAATGGTATTAATTGTATTAGTGTAGAAGTGTATTAATTGCTAAAACATTAGATGCATCAAGATGTTAATAACATTAGTTGACGTTCATGTAAACACAAAAATGATTGTTTTGACTGGGTGGCTACCTCAGTAGATCTTCAGGGACCATCTGCTCAAGCTTCCTGAAGTTGTTAATGGTATCTGGGCGACTGGCTTTCCTGTAGAAAATAACGGCAATCACTTTACTTCTCAGTTTTCATCATTTTGAATCTCAGAGATAATGGATTGATGAATAATAGAACGTTTTTTTTTTTACGACATAAAACACTTCTTACCTGTATGATTCTGCATATTGTCTAATACCAGCATCCTTTCCCATTTTACAGAGCCAGCTGCCATATGCTTCGTTCGGCCTTTAACAGAGCAGGAAGAGTTGTTAAAAATTAATTCAAACACTCAGTTAATGTGTTATTTCAGTAATGCAATGAGACAAAAAAAGGAGAGGAAACAGTACGCCATCATGTTCTTTTGCTCCTTTTCTGTTCGTCTGCTGGCCAGGAAGTCTTTGAGGGTGCAGGTGTTCTCCATCCACTCAATCAGACCAATCCTACAGAAAACCAACAGTCACAAAGCAGCTGAACTCTAACTGCACTGTTGCACTGAGAGCACTTCATCCTTTACAGCCTACTGTAGTACTGTACACAACATGTATTAGACACTAGGTCTTTGGCCGAGCAGACACACCATTGGGTGTGCACACTCGTTAGACATCAGTTCATGAACACTAGAGGTTCACAACTTCAAACTGGAAATATTGAAATGACAGTTGCACAGCCAAGTACACATTTCAGTACAGTGAAAAGAAACATGGAATAAAGAAGGTTATTGCCATGATTGGTTAGAATGTCTGAAATAGTTTCCTGCTATGGCCACTGGTCAGTGTGGCCTCTGGATGAAGGTGTGGTTCATGGCTGCGGTACCTGCTGGTGATGGGCACCACCTGATAGGTGCGGAGCTGCATGTTCCTCTGGGAGCAGGCGGTGTCGTGGTGCAGTACAATGTTCATGACGCTGAAGAGCTGCTCGATGCGCTGGTCCTGGCGCAGATCCTCGCCGCCCTTCACCAGGAACGGGTACTCTTTCTCATCATCACCACGGATTATCAGCCGCTTGGGACGTCGGATGGAGGTCATGACTTTGATCTAAGTCACAAGGGTGACAAAAAATACAATAACACCAAATCAATCACAATCAAATTTTAAATAATAACCCTTTTGGGCTGGACTGATTATTTTTTATTGATTATTTATTATTATACTGTACATGAAATGTTCTAAGCCAATTTCAAAATTGAAAGCAAAAGATTTACAACCTACCCGCTCATCAAATCCTGTAATTTTTGCATGGTATTCAGGCAAAGGCTTGGATCTGCCATCATACTGTCCTAAAATAGCCAAGATAAGAAGCAAAAACGTCATCAGTCTAAATCTATTATATAGAGCACCGAGAGCACATCTATTTATGTTTGGTTGATCTGTGCATGGAAGTAATGACAATTGTCAGTTTGGCTCCAGGTTGCATGATTTCTGGTAGTTCACTGAGCCTCACCTGGGATCTCCAGCTCGGTCTTCAGGGTTTCAGCCCTGAAGTTGCTCAGCCAGGGCGAGTACTCCTTCAGGTTCCCTGGCTCTTTTTGGAAGCCCCGCATGGAGGCCGCCAACTCATCTACCTGCTTCATGTATGTCTTCTCCTTGCGCTTCTCAAACAGCTTAGAGCCGCCCGCACCCAGAACCTTTTCCACCTCTTTTGAGAATTTCTGAATAAGGGCATCAAGAGAAAAAAAGGGATTTGTTTCATAATAATCAATCAGATGGTGAGAAACACTCAAAAACACATATCATGTATTGTAAATTGTATATGAAGCGTCCCAGCTTTGTGTGCCTCACAAAGATTTTCACCAGCGGGTCAAGAGATACTGAAGTGCATGAATATCCAGACATTCTTCTACATGACCCGAGGCTAATTTTGAATTTGTTTAAGATAATCTCGTATCTCTCCATCACGTGTGCCATGTGTGGCCTATTAAAACGTAATTTTAATGTTCTGCCATCCTCAGTCTGTTACCTGAGAAGGGCAGAACTCTGACAGGAAACACTTTTCCTGTCTTTTACTGGGGTCAGGACAGTATTATCAACAAAACTATTATATATGTATTATACTTATTCAATCAATCTGAACAGGTCCAATGACAGACCTTGGTATTAAATGTAATGTAACTTCACCTGTATGAACTTCTTGCGGAAGGAGCCGAAGCCCAGAGCTCTGGAGTCGCACAGAGAGGAGAACATTTCATCATACAGTCCTCTCATCTTCTTCTTGTCAAGTCCTGGCTTTTCCAGCTGATTCTTCACCTCATCCCACCAGTCCTGCAACAGCCAAGAGGAAGCAGGTTCATGAACAGCCACTCACACCAGCGCTTAGGTGTCTTTCAGAAGCAGCTTGGCATACCTTAAAGAGCATCTCAGGGTTTGTCAGCTGCTGCAAGGCATCAACAAACTCTTGGACAACTCCTCCCTTATCAAGCAGGGGTTTTAACCTACATGCACGCACACGCACACACACACACACACACACACACACACACACACACACACACACAGAGCAATCCAGTGAAAAACAGAATATCCCTATAGAATGTGTCCACAGAACTTAACGTAACATGTAACTGGATGAGATGTTCAACATTCTCGTCACATCTAAGCAACAGTGCAAACTAAGGCTCTTTCAGATTCCTAAAAACCAATTATCTGCACAGTCTCACAAACCTCTCGACAAACTCTTTATTCTTGTGTCCCTCTGCTGTCTCCTCAAACGAGTAGTTCTCACTGCTGATCATGTAGGGGTAGACCAGGGCCTGGGGGTAGGACTCAGCTATCTCCCAGATCACCTGCTGCACAGCCACTGCCTCTGGCTTGTCCAGCAGAGCCATCATCTGACTGATCCAACCAATCAGCTGCCAGCAGGGGACTGTGACGACCTATAAAAAAATGAATTGATTCAAGACCCACCCACTGATGCCCTGCTCATGTGCTGAGATACATTTTCAGTTCATTAACCAAACAAGAAATGTGTAAAGATGTGCAGATCTGACAAATCACAGAACATTTGATTTCATACAAACAACAACCTTTAAATGTTTCTAATGTACATTAACATCTTCAAATGTTTCCATCTCAGATGAACATTTTCAAATGCAAACCTTAGTATTGAAGTGCTCTCTGGGAGCTCATTCAGCACTTGGTTGAGAACATGGCGAGCATATGTGAGTAGTGCATAGCTCATTTAAGATGAAACTCCTTAAATGCTTAATTCAAGATTTATTTACATCTTGCAATAAAAACATGCCTTGACTAGACATTCCTAGAAATAGACCTTGTCTGAATACTTTTAACCATCTTTTTTTTTTATCCATAAAACAAGAGTACATTCAGGAGAGAAGTTGGCTAATAAATAAAGTTACATTTAGAGGTTAAAGTTAACTTATAAATGAGTTTGATGACATTTCTTGACCTTTTGTTTTGTGTGTTTATGCCCTCCAATAAAGATCTACCAATATCAATATTTATGTGAAATAGTTTGCCTGAGCAATGGAAAAAAGACCTAAACTTCCTGTCTGTAAACCTCTTTGCACCTCTTTGGCCATGATGTGCAGGGTCTCTGCAGGGTAAAGCTCAACCAGTTGTAGCAGGCGTGGAAATTTAAGGCGTGCTTCCTCAGAGTTGAATCTCAGGGCTTTCAGCATGGACTCCACCACACGCACCGGCAGGGCCTGCTGCTCTGCAAACTTGCTCACTGACACACACACACACACACACACACACACACACACACACACACACACA
>JAGFZM010001261.1:436420-458961 GCA_017657215.1 Limnothrissa miodon
ACACACACACACACACACACACACACACACACACACACACACACACAGTAAAACAACAAGGTTCTAAAATCCATATTAAATGCACTGACATTTAAAACAGTAACTGACCCGTCCCTCCTCTCTGCTCATTCTCCCGGAGTATCTTGTCACAGAAGTTGGCAAGAGTCATGTGGGCCTCAATGATGCCCGTTGTGTCCCAGTGCTGTTGGGCGAAGGACTGCACTTCTTCATCAGCTCTATGGGTGGCGCTCTTGAGCAGCTCTAAGGCACGCAACTGTAACTTCTCCACAACCTGCTCCTGTATACACAATACACGCACACACACACACACACACACACACACACACACACACACACACACACACACACCAAGAAAGACAAACAGTCACACACAGTAACAGGGTTAAATCACAACACATAAACTTAATAAACCACCTCTGATGGATAAAAATGTCAAATAAAAGCAAGTAAAATAATTGAAGTATGTCAAGTGTATGTCAAGACTAATGATTAATGTTATTGGGGTATGGTGAATGCACAATACCATTAAAAACAATACTAGTAAAGATCAGCAGCAACAACTAATGCACAACAACTGAAATCAAATCAGCTATAATCCAAGCCAATCTAATCTCATTTGTCCCATACATTCATATGTCACCGGCATGATGACACTGGACTATTGTCTCCCACCTGTGTGCTGGCGGAGGGGGTCTCGGCGTACTGCAGGAGCTTGTCGGCCTTGTCCCTGCCGATGGTCTCCAGAGCTGAGGGGTTGTGCTGGATGGCAGAGGCCAGCAGGTGGAAAGAGGTGCCCATGAGGATGCGCTGGCTGCGGTAGACACGGCCTTGGCCCAGGCGCTCGCTCTGACGCTCAGTGTCCTCTGGAGGAGGGAGAGAGGAGGAGTGGCCAGTAAACAGGTAAGACTTGGTAAGACTTAATGAGCAGCATTTAATAATTGAGTCCAAACAGCAGAGGAAAAAAAATCTTGTCTGATGAATGTCAATAGAAGTGAAGAATCATATAATTAGATTAGTTCAACAATTTTTATAAGGCACTGCCATTTTTCTGAAACACTGCATTCTTTAGCGAACACTGTAATTTATTTTTACGCAATTTCTTGACATGACTTCCATTAGTATTTCAATGTACAAGTAAACTTCTTGATCTTTGATTATAATTACATAAAGGCTCCAATAGATTCTCAAATGTTTTATCTAATCCCCTAAAGTTATAGTGCAATCACTATCAATGTAAAATTTAGTTATACTGTAACTACACTACATGCAAAGTCAACAAGGCAAAGTAGTAGATGTTTACTCGGCTGTGTGCTAGTTTCACACCAATCCCTATAATGGCTGTTTAAGCAATGAAGAGGTCACAGGTGCTGCAGCAGACTGACCCAGCAGAGGCAGGGTCTTGAGCAGACTGCTGATCTGTTCACTGGGCCCCAGGCTGGCGCTGCGTCGGTGTGTGAAGCGGCTGAAGCTGTGCACCCAGCGCAGGAGCCAGCGGTCATGCGTCTTGGCCTCCCTGTGCAGCTCCTTCAGCAGCTTGGTGGACACTGGAAAACAACTCTAGAGCAGAAAGGGTGCAGAGAGGATTCCATGTCAAATTTGTCCAACAGCAACAACATTGAGATATTGTTATTCATAGAATATTTTAACATTTTCTTTAACAATTTAATATTAATCTACAAGTTTGGGCAACATATTTGGTTATACCTGTGGTAGTATTATAATACATTACTACTATAGTACAGAACTAAAGCTGGATTTACACTTCTCCGTCGCAGCAGCTCTGCGTACCTTCGCCGCCGCTCTGCGTCGGCTTCCGTGCACCTCCCCAAAATTGTAACTATGTGTAAAACCGACGCAGACAGAGTACGCAGACAATGCAGACGTTGAGGCTGTGATTGGTCGGCTTTCAAGCGGGAAACAGTGTCTAAACTTTGGATATAATTTTTGAGTCTAATTTTGGATTTAAGACAAATATCTACTCATACTTTCACATAAGTATTTGTTTATTGCGATAACTAGCAAGCTAATCCATTGTAAACACACGTGGCACCCCGTGCTTACAGTTTGTGTTAACAGTATTTTATAGGTTCGTAGTTTTCCCTCGCATTTTGTTCTATGCGTCTATAACTTACAAGTGTAGTGCTGCTACTCCAATTTTTTTTCTGAACAATCTTATTTATTCGCATGGTTTTAAAGGTCTCATTCCATCGTATTTTCATTAATTATGTGGTGGTCTCTTGTCTAAAATAATGTCATGAGAGTTGGTTTCGACTAGGGCTGTACGATTTTGGCAAAAATCTAAATAGCGATTTTTTTCAACCAATATTGCGATTGCGATTTTATTGCGATTTCTCACAATAAAAAGCACAAGCACCAAATATGTTCCATTAATATGCATATTTATACACAATGTCTAATTAAAAATAGAAAATTAATCAGCATATATTTATTTAAGAGAATATCTTCCTTGTTTAACCCCAATCCTTGTTTAACCTAGTGCAGAGTGTAGCTAACAAACAAGTCTATTCAGTCTATGCAGTTACAAAACCAAAAACAATTGCGTGCCTCTGCGATTTCGAAATTGCGCTTTTCAAAATTGCGATTATATTGCAAATGCGATTAATTGTCCAGCCCTAGTTTCGACAAAAACATGCTGTGGTTGTCTTGTTTCAAGCTATTTTAGTTAGGTGAAAACAAGAGCAGGGATAGCTCGAGAGGATTATTATGAATATTAATGATATGCAAATGTATCGCCTCTGATTGGCTAACAACACTGTGACGCTCCCTCTTGTGGGTCTGTCTGCAGGCAGCCTAACGTTTTCTTGAGGGCGGGTTAACTGCATAGCTATTGTTCAAATTGACGTACATTTGTACGGCTTTTCCGATTCGCTCGTTTTTCCCGGTGAATACAGACTACAGGGGTAGGAGAGCATTTTGAAGTTGAGCATAGAAGTACAACTTGGGCTGACCTAAGGTTATGTAAAAACATCAAGTCTTAAACGGTTTATTTTGGAAGGAGACCTTTAATTACCATGAAACTGCTGTATGGCAAAAACACTCCACCAGAGCAAGGAGTAATAGTAAAAGAGCAACGAATAACGTTGTGGCGGTGAATTGCCACGTGTTGCAGTGACTGACACAGAAGTATAAATCAAAAACGTCGGCGAAGTTGTCTGCGTCGGACGCAGAAGTATAATTCAGCCTTAAGGCTGACTGAATTGAGGCACTGTTTAATACTTGTTGACAGCTGAGTTATTTGACTTAGTTTTTTTTTTTTTTTTTAATAGAAACTACACAGTTGCTCGAGTTGGGGGAAGACCTGTTTCCATGCACTGTCTGCCATGCGCAGCTTCATGTTGAACTTGCAGTCCTTGACGAGCGCCTCCAGGTCCTCCAGCTGCCCGTCTCCGTCCACCTCCATGCTGTCCTCTGGCGCAGACACCTTCACCTTCTCCATGATCTTATCCAGGAAAAAGCAGCTGCAGCAAGCAGAGGCCAGACACAAGGATCAACAACAAGCGTCTTGTGGACTCTTATCGGGGATGACAGAAAACAAACAAACAAACAAATTAACACAAACAAACAAAAACAAGGAAAAACTCTACCGTGAAGTGATGATGTCATCCCACACATTCATGGGGTCCATCTTGGCATCAGGGTAACATGATGTCCAGCGACTTATGAGGCTTTTCAATGATGTTACAGTAACTAGTCAAAGCAAACATATAAAAGGTTTAATTTCAGGCAATGTTGATAACAGCAAGACAAATACAAGAGCTTATTAACAACTGCCTATATCTTAGCTGATAAAGACATACCTTGGATCCTTTTACATTCAAACCGTATGAGTGCTCAACATAATCAACTTTGTTATGTCATGACACGTCAACCATTTTTTGGTGAACAGACTTGAGACTGATGGCTTGTGGCTGTCTGCACAGGGGCAGAGGCAAGGGCTGGGAGACACCCACCATTTCCTGTGATGAAATGCAGGAAGTCCTGGATCTCAGTCAGCGGCTGCACAGACTGCAGCACCGTCAGCCGGCTCTGGTTCAGCAGCGGGTCGATGCTGGAGTAATTCTACAGGAGCCCACGGGACATTCAGCGTCAGTCCAATCACAAACAGGACTCAGGACATATACTACTTAGCACATCAGTGACTTGAGTGTGTTCAGAAAACATTACTCTATGTGTACTGTTAATACTCATGTCTTTGTTTCACAATTCACAATTCAATTTTTATTTGTGTAGGAAAGTTTTTACATGATGCATTCTTATTTCTTATTATTTTCATATATTGTCATACATTCAACTTGAACATATTAACATTCATGTTTCAATAAATTGCCAGCAGTGAGCACAGTGTTTGGTCCCCATGTTGCTGACCTGCATGAAGACCTGCATGCAGTTGTTGGCATAGTACTTGGCGCGGTCGTAGTCCTCCTGCAGCACGTACAGCAAGCTGAGCTCCTGGCTGTAGTGCGTCTCCATGACGACCTTGCGCTCCTCCACCTTCATGGCGGCGTCGACGAAGCTGAGCAGCGCCTGGTCCCGTTCACCCAGCTGGAGCTGCTTCAGCATGCTGCGCATCATGTGGGGCAGGTAGTTCTCCTAACACACACACACACACACACACACACACAAAGCTTTACTTCTTTATGCATGTCTACAATTCAGAATAAAGACACGCACGGACACGTACCGTAACAGTTGCAACATTTGCTCAGACATGCATTACCCTATAAGCTCTGGGCTCAACAGGAGCAGCTGATTTTTAATGCCTCTGCAAAGGGAAGGAAACTCACCTGGTAGAAGGGTTCACTCCAGATCTTATCCAGGTTGACAGGTGAGCTGTCGTCAATATTGATCGTGGAACAGTACTGCAGGGACTTCCACTCAGTCAGGTGACTGTAGGAGTCAAGGGCCGCGACCTCCCAGAAGTCCTTCTCGGAGTCTAGTGGCTCTCCATCTGTCCAATCCTCAACATTCAACGCCTACAACGGAAACCCCGCCCAACAGCGCATATTTAGGCATGTCATACGCGGTATTGGCAACACTGTAAAATCATTGGGGCTGCTGCTACAAAATCAGTTAGGGCCGGAATACACACTAGGAGAAGCTGTGAGAGGCAGCGCCTCCATTGTGATTGTGGGTACGTCACTCACTACACCATAAAAGCCCTTCAGGGAGAAAACATTAGTAAAGGCCCTGAGCACATCCTGCACACACTCTTTTACCTCCATCCCCTCTGGTAGACGCTACCTACAAAACCAGGCCCAAGAACAGCTTCTTTCCCACTGATACTATTCATCTGAACTGCTCAAACTGTGCAGTGGCCATCCACTGTGGCCATTCATTCACCAACTCCTCAAACATGCATACTGACCATATGCATTTCACATACTATATTTACACTTTAGATACAAAATCATTAATTGATTTCATACTACATTGCACTATAAGTTTACACTTTACACCCATTCCATGTGTATTTGTATATGATGCCCTATTTGTCTATTAAGTAGATGTCTATGTCTATAGACATACAGTATTGTCTCTACTGTACAGTATGCATTAATATACTACTACTATACTACTACTACAAAATGTCTATATGCAGAATGCAAAGAGTTCCATCCACAAGAAATCTATCACTATGTAGATATTCTTGGCTAATAAAAACTGATATAATGTTATAACTGATATAAGAGCAATACACACTGATTACAAAGCCCCTAAGTACCAATATTACAACAATTCAGTTCAATTGTTTAGTAGTCCTGTCACATGGTGCTTCTCAGCAAAGAGCACCTATTAGCAACACTAACAGAAAAAAAGTCAAACTAAATTAAACTCCATAACACCAGACGTAGGAATACCTATTACTTATTTAGTGACACCACAGGCAAGTAAAGTCATGTTGACAGTAGACAGAACCCTGTACCTCGTTATAGAGTTTGACAGCCTCAGCATAGTCACTCTTGGCCTCAGCCTGGAGTGCTGCACAGGTGATGGCCTTGGTGCCGACCTTCCCTCCGAAAATGCCCCTCACTACATCATAGTCACCCAGAGAACGATACAGCCTACAGATGGGAGGATTCAAAAATCAAAACAAAAAATATAACCCAAAATAGATCTTCAAAATTGTTGTTTTTATACAGACATATGTCTGATACTGTGTCATTGGGTTCCATCAAATTCCATCAAACCTTGACCAATTCACTTAATGTTAGTTGCCACTTCAATAGTAGGTCAATGTTTTTGTCTATTGACAGAACCCAGTGATCTCAAACAACAGGGCTTTTAATTGATTCCCACCAGATTTCTCCTGAACCATTTGCTTATTAATAATAGACACAACAATAAGTACTAGTGTGTATTGGTTAGTGCACCGTACTTAGCGAGGTGGATCCAGCGCTCAGTGTCGGGGGGCAGCTCTCTGCGTCCACGCGCTCGTTTGGAGGGCGGCTCATCAGGCGTGGCGGACCCCCTTAGCAGACACTCCTCCAGCAGGAGAATGCCCATGGGCTGCTGCAGGCTGGCCAGACAGCTGGAGCTCACCGCCCCAGGCTGCACCCCCAACAGCTCCCTGTGCTGGTAGCTCATGTCCTAAAATGGCACCATTCAGTCAATGGGTAAGGCCTGCTGGGCATACAGTACCACTTCTGCCACATGTTTAATATATTTACATATAATCTATCTAATACAGTGACACTGGAATTTAAAAGCCTAGCTGCAATGTCAGTTGATGACAATGGAGTATGATAGATATTAAATGTATATCCTGTATGAAACCTCATCTCAAATGAAAAGCAAGTTTAAGAGAAGAAAACGCTAGTCAGAGTCTTACCTGCACACAGGCCACAAACGGGGGGAAGAACGCAGAGCTTTCATTTAGGAAATTGTTCATGTTCTGCAACAGGTCGTTAAAAATGCTCCTCTGCTCACTCGAGGACTTGGACTGCTCCATCTCCACAAGGATGCCAGAGAACAGTGCACTAAACAGCTGCTTGGCCAGGGTGGCATCCCGCTGGAAGAGGAGAGTGATTAGTGCCCACTTGCATTACTGCGGATTGTGGAATGTTATATTATTTTATGTTTCTACCTGCTTGCATGTTGATGTATTTGTGATGTTTGTGTGTGTGTGTGTGTGTGTGTGTGTGAGTGTGTGAGTGTGTGTGTGTGTGTGTGTGAGAGAGACACGCGCTGATGTGCATCTGAGACCCCTGCCCACCTGTGCGAGGGCCTGCAGTGGTGCGATGAGGCTGCTGTGCTGGATCTGGACGTCGGGCAGATCTCCCACCCTGTAGCTGCGGTAGAGCGTCACCTGGGCATCCCGACGAATCTTCTGCTCCGCTCGCTTCTCCTGCACAACGTACGGACAGACTCAGTAACATGTGGAGAAAGGCTCCCGAGTACGCAACAAGATCACATACTTGACACAGACACAATGTGATGTTGCAAACATAACAAATAACCTAAGAAGACATTCTGTCACAGCTTCCAGTATCTAACAACATACTCAATCATACAACACCTTCAGCGTGTTTTTAAACACATGGAGATGTGTGAACACACATGGCATGAGTCGCCCTACCTTCTCCTGCCTCTGTGAGCTGATCTCCTTCTTGGCGTAGTGCAGGCTGACTTTTTCCTGGTCCTTCAGAAAGCGCCTCCTTAGTCTCAGAATGTCAGCACGCCGCTCCCGCTCAGCTGGTGAAACAAAGACATATTGTTACATATTATATCATATATAACAGTGTATATTGACAAATTGTTGGCAATGGATGCAAATACTGGATGCACATACTGGACAGTGTTACTGTGTTTTGTGTATATTATTGTGTATAACTGTGTATATTACTGTATTTTGTGTATACCATTTTGATTACTGTACGTGCTATGGACTATATCATATGCTATATAAAGTATACATAATAGCATGCCCTCCTCGCCTACAGTAAGTTAGTAGACAAACAGACAGCCCTGAAAGTGGTTGTGACTGGTTGGTCACCTGCACTCCTGCTGTCTGTCTCATCTGTTGGAGCAGCGCTGCGTTTGGAGCCGAAGCCTGCACCCACACTCTTCCAGGTGGGGGCCCTTTCTCTCTTCCCAAACACCAGCAGTGAGGACATGGACTCGGAGGCAGGCAGGGAATACTCGGCCAGTGTGTCTACACTGCTGCCCGTCAGCCAGTTGTATGATGTACGTCTTCCTGAAGACACAAACAAAAACAAACACACACACACACACACATTTGGATTCTTTATTAGAACCCATCAATCTTGTTTCTCACAAAAACAACAGGCATAGGAAACAGTCGTTTGTACCACAGACTGTACACATTAAGGACCACAATCCTGTACAGTGTAGTATATTTCATGTACTGTGTCTGTATATGAACGCATGAGGTTTCTTTAATTCTGCAGATGAGGCTGGTGGGGCTCCCAGTACCTGAGCCTGGAGCTTGCGTCTGGCTGAACTCCAGGGTGCCCTGTGTGGCCCGGACCTGCCCGCCCATGCTGGCAGCCTGGGAGCCGGAACTACCGGTGCCAATGCCCTCGCTCTGAGATGCCTGGGTCTCCACAAACATGGGGGTCAGCACTGTGCTACGCAAACGCCAGTTGGCATCAACCTTGTAGTCCTGACGGGAGAGCGAGGGGAAAACATTTAAGAATCCAACAGCCTTCGTCCTCATCAGACTTGAACGCTTTATCAAACTAGTATGCTGTACACTGGTATTAGTACACTGGTAATGCTTACAAAAGAATAGGTAAATTTATTTATGCGTTTATGTATTCATTTCATATTAGTCTAAACAAAAACAGCAGCAGACTATGCACTCTGAGCTAGCTATGCCTCCCACACAATATCAGTGCTAAAGCAACCCAAAGCGAACCTGGAACTTGCACTCGGAGAGCGGGTACTCAAACATGTTGCGGGTGTAGTCAGGGCTCTGGCTCGTCCTCTCCAGCAGCAGGTCAGTGGCTAGGCTGAGGAAGCGCTCCTCGATGTGTGGCGAGTACAGTGAACGCAACACCACCAGCATCCGCTCCAACGTTCCCCCCGGCAACCGCTGCTCATGACTCCAAAAGTTACGCACATATAGCCTGGAGAGGGTAAACAGAATACCAACACAATACCAACCAGCATCCATAGGTAATAATGTATTAGTATTCAAGTACAGTTTACATTTACATCTATACACTACTATATAACTCTTGATGAATAGCCAGCAACTACAGTATGTATTAATGGTGACACTTTATTTCAAGGTTCACATGTTAGCCAGTAATAAATACCTAATTAATGCCTGCATTGCTGATTTCTAATACAGACATTAAGTAGAAGCCAAGACCTAATAAGTCAGTCCTTATTAAGATCATATCAAGAATAAACGCCTAATTCATCATGAGCAAGAAATGTATAAATACATGTCTAACAAATGACTACAAGTCACTTATACAGACATTGGGTATGTATTAGTGGCCATCATGTGAAATCAAGTGTTACTGTATTTATATATTCCCATTGCAATCACTAAGGTCCTACTACCCATGTTCCATCTGAAATATTTAATATATGTTAACCATGACCCTCAGATTTGAAAAAACAAAATTCTTCAGTAGCTCTGTGAAAGGAAACTCACTGAAGCCCAGTGTTCTCATCTGTGAGTCCCTGAAGTAGAGTGTCTTTGGCTGCGTTCAACACTTCTTGAGAGGTCTGGTCTTCCTTGCTCTCAGAGTCACTGCAACAAAAACAACCATAACAGAGGCATCACCAACATGCCATAGTGGTGAATTACTGTACCCCAATAGTTAATACCAGTCGGATTAAAATCAACACCTCTCAGGCAACTGAGAACCAGAATGCCATCACTCAGTGGCAAAAAAAAAAATTAAGAAATGCATTGGTCCTTATGGAGATGAATGTAGTGGGCGGACAGACAGAGAGAGAGACAATGACACCAGAGCAGACTGAACAAGAGGCCTGACCTGTAGTTGTCCTGGATCCACATGAGGATGTCGTACATGCGTTCCCGGCAGACGGGCGACCGGTGGGAGGCAAAGGAGCAGACGGCTGGCAGCAGCTCCTTCAGCTCGTCTGGCTTCAGAGTGGCCAGCAGCTTATGCACTATGTCCAGACACACACGCTGACGCGCCTCATCTCTGACAAACAAACACACACTTATGGCATTGCACACATTTACACATAGCACTGTCAGAGCTGGGGTTAGCATGTCGATGCTTGTGTACCTGTGGCTCAAGATCTGGCTGAAGTCTTTGGTCTTAAGGTGCATGTAGATGTCAGGAATGACCTCAGCGCGACTGGCAACACACTCCAGACAGTGAGTCTTCAGAATGCCATGCAGCTTGGGCAGCAGGAAGAACACGGCACTGGCAAACCTAGATGTGTGCACGCGCACATACACACAGGCACACAGCACAGCACAGGCGCACACACACACACACACACACACACACACACACATGAAACACACAGCAGGCCAGTAGATCACAACTTTGGTAGACATCAAACATTTCATGAGCCGAGAAATTTCCAGTTCAGTGCTGTTCTACAGCAGATCAGTCAGCCATGTAAAAATGAACTTGAAAAAAGACTTTAAAATCATTAGTGATTCTATTCGACCTGCATTAGTGATTCTATTCGAGCTGTGGATTTGTTTACTCTCACCTGTCCAGTAGTGGGGGAAAGTGCTTGCACACTTTGCTGAGAATAATGATGAACTTGTCATCCTTGTTATTCTTCTTCAAGTCCATCAGCTTTTGGACAGTCATACTGAATAAAGACTCATGTTGCTGAGAGAGGGAGACACGTTAATCAGGACACCAGGTCCAGGTTTTTATATTGGAATAATGTGTTTGTGCATGCATGCGTGTGTGTGTGTACATCTGTACACATTTACAAGATGTTTAGCTTGATCTACAACTGGGAATCGCTTACATTTTTCGCAGCCTGGTAGTTCAGGATCAGGCCGATGATTTCAGCAGCAGCAGAGAAGACCTCTTTGTATCGCACAAAACCCAAATTATTGGCAAGGGACTGGAAATACCTGGTAGGCATTCGCACAAGTGAGAAAAGACCTGAGTGCTTAGCCTATTCACTATGGGTGTGTTGTAAAACAATACAGGCTAGACATGAGACATCTAAGGGGAATAGTGTTTGTTTACCGGTCCTGGTCGATACTACATTCAGCATCATATGGAGGAATGTTGTTAGCCAGCACAATACCCAGCAGCTGCAGACCCACTGAGTTGTCCTTGCTGTCGGGGTCAGTACCAGCAAAGCGTGCATAGATTAAACTACACGTCCAAGAAAAGAACAGAGGAAATGTCAAGATATAATAATAAATGTCACAATAAACCTTCATAACTATTTTACCAGACTTTACAATCATTAAAACATATTCCCATTAAATTAATTCATTCTATGAATGATACATCATGACAACAGTTTGCTCAAGCAAAAGCAAAACAGACAAACAGACAGACAGACGACAGAGCGCTGGCTCTCATGGTACAGACCCTCCATTTCTATCTCCTCACCTGTAAGGCACATGCAAACAGTCCTTCCAGCACTCCACCACCGTGCGGATGATCTCCAGGTTGTGGCGGAACACAGGCCTTTTTTGATTGAAGCTGTTGCGCATCAGGAACTCCAGCAGGCGATTGGCAAGGACCTCATCTTTGGTGTTGCCCTACATATTTACATGTCATTACTTGTCAAGCTTCAAACTCCAAAGAACCAAGCTCTCAAGACCAGTTGCCTATAACTGAACACTCAGACTACCATAACCTGGATGAAGAGTCTTCACAGACATGCCATAAACATGACTTTTGAACACACAAGTCAACAAGTTTGACAACAAGTCTTTTAGACCTACAGTCAAACCCCCTTAAGTGCACCTGACTATAACCACTGAAGTCAGATAAAAAAAATTCTAATAGCATTTAAAAAAAAAAAGTTTTAATGCTCTACATTTTTAAAATTATGTTAATATGATTAAAAGGCGACATAATGTTTAACTCCCATTTTGCATTACAGTGTGAGATTTTGCTACATCCCTAGTTGACACAATATAGCACTTCTTTGGACCTCATACTGTATCTACTTTTATACTTCATCTAATAATTTCACCTGACATACTGACATTTCAAACACTATGACCCATTCATTTTTATCATTTACTGCTATATTTCCTGTGAGGCTGATTTATCAAACCTTGGGAGTGGCCAGGCTGGTCCAGGAGAGAACAGTCACTACGATGTCCACCACCATGAAGTGGATCCCCTCCCCACCGTTGTTCCCAGACACCACCAGCTGCAGCAGCGGCCCCAGCCAGTGTTTGGCATAGGGACGGAACATCTGAGGATATCAATAACATCACCAAATAAGATGCAGTCTTCTTCGTTCAGTTAAATGAGTCAAAATGTACATTACAGGAAGAAAGGTAAACAAAAGGTTATGGATCATATAGAACAGGTGCAACAGGTGGACATTAACTGAAAGAGAGAGGCTCGTGCTGCATGGTACCCACCTCCTCTGTGTTGATGATGAGTTTGGCGATGAACAAACGGATATTGAGTGAAGTGGATGGGTTTGCCAGCTTCCCGTGTAGGAACTTCATCCATGGAGGCAGGTCAGAGGGAGTGGTTCCCTGGAACAAGCACAAACACACAAACATTGTGTCCGGCAGGGGAGACCACTCTAGGCACCAGAACCAGGGATTAACACACATGCTTTAACTCATTTTAGCCTTAACTCCATTATAATAGCCGCCGGTATACACATGTGCATTCTGTACTTCTGTACCTCTTGTACTTTGGGTGTGATGCTGTTCCGTTGCATGTGGTTGAGCAGAGCGGTCATAGTGGCCATGCACTCATGCTGGTTCAGCTCATCCATCTCCAGCTCCACCGTCTCCTCCTGGACAACTGGGTCATGTTCCTGCGCATATAACAATATGCATAAACACACACACACACACACACACACACACACACAAATGCGCACATACACAAACACACTTACGCTTAACTCGCCTACTAATACCTGCTAAGACTGTAAGAGGAAGTGGGCATATCTGCTTTGAATCTACATCAAGTCAATTTGATAGTCTTCTACAATGGGTTCACCTTGAGATGTTAAACATATTTGCCACTTATGATATAATTGTGTAACTGGCTTTTTCAACTGCTAAAAAAATTCCCTGCTCAGAATCATTTACCTCCCTTATCTGCTGTTATACTGCTGCAGTGGTATTATACATGTATAAGAGTATTATATATTGATTACATGATGCCAGCACACTGGGCTATTTCATTTCGGAAGGTGCTTTTCTGGGTGACACTATGTGTGTACGTCTGTAGTACTACAAACAAGTATCTGCAAACTCTATCTGCAAACTTTATATGCAACGGATAAAAAGGAAACTCATCCTTGAGACTAACCTGTGTCCTCTTTGTCCTCCCGTGGCCTGAGGCATTCTGGGAGTTGTAGGAGAAGCTCTGCACCCCTGTAGAGAAGTCAAATTGGCTCATCTCTTCACTTAGACTGCTGTCGGCCATGTAAGACTGGGAGGAGAGGTACACTGGCATATCTAAAAAAAATAAATAAAAAGAAAAAAAAATTAAAGCAATCGTCATGAAGCGCTTTCGCTACAAAATATGTATTTCCACTGATATTAAACTGACATTTTACATCAGAGACACAGAATCCCAAACTAACTCAAAAATGGGTCCACACTATATTTATGTTTTTAATATTAAAAGGACCAGGGATTGACATGGTTGTAAGTAACCAATAAATAAAAATCAAATGATAATCGTAAAATTGCTGCACCTGAATCATCAATCATTTGCACAACAAAAACAACTACTTAGTTCCACCCATTTCCTGAACTAGACAGATAGGTATAGGACTAGATAGACCGCTATAGAATTGAGACTACTTCAGATTTTACAGATAGGTGCTTGCAAAGTGCTTGCTCTTCAACTTCAAAATTCAAATACAACTTGAATTAATTCTCCATTAGTTTTGATTCCTTTCCATGATCGTAAGAAACAGATTAAAATATTACACATTAGTCACCACATGTTTGGCCTACTTTGTTTTAGCCCATATCCAGATGCAACATATATCATTTTGGTCATTACTCAACTGAAAAGGTATATTACAACCTGTTGTAGTTAAAAACCATCGTATTGCTCAAGACAGCCTGTGCGCATGACAGAATTTCCCTGATGGAAAGATATAATGTGGGCAACACAAAAGCCTACATTACACACAAATTAAAAACACAACACATCAGACATGGGCAAACTACAGCCTGAGGGATAAATACGGCTTGTCGGACGTTTTATTTGGCCCGCAAAATTGTCTAAATTGTCTCTCTACAGGCTACTCTCAACAGTACATTTTCATTTGTGCTAGTGAGATAATAGTTTAACTCTGCATATTTTGCTCTTACTGATTATGTCATAGTCACAAGGATCATGTGAACCAATCATGACATGGCCAATAGAGAGACATGGATTTTCATTTCAACGCATTTTCACTGTGCAGACACATCAGCTTGGCCCCATTTTCAGATTGAAAGAAACAAAACAATGTTGAAACAATTTAAAGCAATTTGCTGGAACAAAAAAGGTTAAACTCAAAGAGTACTGAATAATTTTGGGAATGTTCACTTCAGGAAAAAAACAAGGTAACTTCCAAATATATAGGTGTTGGCTATCAATATGACATTCGGGGGGGTTCTGGAGTTCCAGAATCACACCTACTAGGCATATTTTACTGTTCCTGCTCAGCAGTTATTAGAAACATGTATAGACATTGGTTTAGTTGATCTTCAAGGCTTCAACATACGCAAAAAGATCACAAAAAGATAAACAACATGACAGAAAGCACTGTCCTAAAGTTACAGCATAGATGTACTGTAACAAAGGAATCAACTTTTCAGATCTGATAAATGTCTGAAGGAGCGGATTTCCACAATATCAAAAACAAGTCTACAAGGTCAGGTCCAGAGATTCCAAAACCACACTACAACCGTGACAAGCTTGTTAATGTGACATTTCAAACAGAACACAAGGAAGTCTGGCACAAGGCTATAAAGTGTTTCTACCAGGAGAGGTACGATTTGAAGGAAAGAGAAATCCAGTACACAACTCATATAAACATCTTCAAAAAGTGCGAACAGGGAACACGGACCAAAAACACAAAGATAACGTTTACATATACAACAGTGGCGATATCATGTTTTAGGGCAAGAAAATTTATTCTGTACTGGACCATTTTAAGGACATTAAAAGAAGGGCAGATGAACTACTTGGAGAATATTAATCAAAAGAAGCATATTGAAAAAAATGTACACTCCCTGGTTTGTTCACACACTGTAAGTTAGCAACTAGTGTATGCAATGAACTACACAAATGACAACTGTGACCTATTTTTTCAAACCTGGAAACTAGGAGTCTAATGATCATATTCATCTGTATTCTTCACACCATCTCCATGCCAATGCTCTTCTATTGCCCCACATTATATCTGTATATAAAGCCTGTATATTTCCCCCTAAAATAAAGCTATACAAAATAGACTATTTTTGTATATTATAGAACTATATAAAAAAGGACAGATCCTTTGCTCATTCATGGATTTCAAAATAATGATTCGAGTAAAGGTATACCATCTTACCTCCATTCTCTCCACTGACTTCCTTACGGATCATGACATACTTCTTTTTCCTCTCTATGGGAACCTGGGATGATGGAAAAATATTTACAGTATATACAAGAGTACAATATAATAGCACTGAAAAATTAACAAAAATAAAATGTTGTATTCAAATTGGCAGCACTTGTGAGAACATGTTTAAGAGCCTGTTTTCTTTAGATAGAAAAAAAATTAACTAAGAAAAACTGATGAAAAGATGTACAACTCGTGTACTTACATCAATTTCAATGGGGAAGTTGTATACCCTCTGGATATCTATTAGGTTTTCAAATATAAACTGATTCTGTAATAGAAGAAAAAAACACACTGATGAACACAGTTCACTTTGTAACGCTGACATACCTGTACACAATGTACAAACCGACCTTCTCTGGTTTCTCAGTAAAGAGGAAGCCCTGGTAGAACTTGGTCTCGTTGAAGCTGCAGCAGATGAGAGCGATAGCACAGTTGTAGGCAGCACAGTGCAGCTGCCTCCTCAAATCCAGTAGCTGGCTCTCTCCTGTCATGTTCTCTGTGAAGGCCTCAAAGCACGACCTGCCCAACAATAACACATGGCAGGAAAAAAAACAGACCTTAGTGCAGGATTTATTTGATTACAGTCTCAGAAATAAAACCACAAAATATAGAGATGAAAGGTATTTCTGTTGACTGAAAACACAACAGAATCCTTTTAAATGTGTTGTTGTTCAGTTGACACAAAAATACCATGGCATCTTCTCTCTGTTATGTGGCTTATTGGGGAGGGGGAACAGAATCAAGTATGTAGGTTAATAAGCAGACAAGGAAATGAAAGCGAATAGGTGGCTTACTTGAGGAGATTCTTTGAGAGTTCATTGCCCTCGGGTTTGGCAGCTCCACAAAAGGCATTGTTGATCTGGGAGTCTTTGGAGTAGAGCTCATCTTTGGGCAGGCGGGAGTACAGAAGCTCCATCAGCTTATAAAAGCCTCTCTTCATCATCACCTGAGTCTCAAACGTGATCTCATTTGACTACAAACACAACAACATCCACTGTTTAGATACTACAGGATCAATTCAGCCTCAATCAGCCCAGTAATTCCACAACATGTAGGTACTCTAATTTCATACCATTTACATCCATCCAATTTAAAATGTAACTGCACCAGTACACCAGTATGTCTTTGCTGCTTTTTTTCTGCTTTTTCAAATAGAATTCTTGAAGATACGCATATTCAGATATTCATAATTCAGACACACAGCTTTTGTTGGGCTGTCAGAAAATACATTTACAGTATGGTGTAGCCTGGCCTAGTTTAACCCAGTGATTGGCCAATAGGATGCAAATCTTTTCAAACTTTGAATAGGCTAAATTAGGTTATACAAGCACTAGCCGACAGACAAAATAGACAACCTCAACCTGAACAACCTGATAACCTGACAAACTAGACTACTGCAGTGCGTCACAAACAACAGCCTATCAAAAGTCCATTTAAGACATTGCCTGTTTTATTGAACATGGGGAGAATGCATTCACCAATAATATGGCTATATAATCATTATCCTAATGATTATGTCAGAAAAACTAAGCATATTGTAATAAACCCAGCTAGTTATATAGACACATAATAGGATACATATTACATACTTTATTTGATTCCACCTTGCAAACAACTTTCATCAGGAATCAGACTCACGCAGCTTACAAACCACGTGTTTTCCTGGTTACAGTTCATGGATACAGAAAACATCTCCTTTTCCAAATATGCATACTTCCTATAATTGCTGATATAGAACAGTACTTTGCAAACTGTTTGGCCTTTCTTTTATGCAGCCCCCCAAATCGAAGTCCACAGACTGCCAACCTATGCACATGACCTAGACTTCCAAACACTCTTACTACTTTTGTGTAGTAAGAGGCTTCCATATATAGATCAAAAGCACATGATATTTCAAATATTCTGACCTTCTTGTTATTGTGGCAAATAGTGACAATAACAGGTGTGTTTGCAATTCCAGAAAAAGTGCCAACAGATGAATTAAACCATTTAGCATGGATAGCAGTATGTTTGAAAATTTGCTCATTTTCACTACATGTGATCTGAGCAAATATGATGTCCACAAGTCTATCATGTCTGGCAGTATATAATCCTTTAAGAGAGCTACAGCTGTTCATGATGTGGGCTACTGACTCCAGATGTTGAGGGGGGTCATGCAGCATACACAGGGGTGGGTGGATGGAGGGAAACCACAGTGACAAGTTGTATTTAGTGGGAAGGACCTGCAGGCAGGCTGCACACACACACGTCCACTGACCTAACAACAATCAGGCTTTTTTTTCTCACTAATAAGTAATACTTATACTGAGAGTATGATCTAACACAAAGCTGTATATTTTATTGTTTTCTGATATTCAAACTGTGGACTACAAACTCTTTCTGTCTGAAATGAATGGAAACTAACTAACTGGAGATTCTAATGTAAACCTGTAATTAACCTGTGATAAACCACTAGGTCGAATAAATATTTCCTGGCACATGAAACAAGCACCTGAAGCTAGTAATGCCTCCCAACCACCGTCAACTCCTCATCAAGCCCTAGCCTTGAATTCCTTGAATGTCTCTGCTTTTTCAGATGCCTTTTTAAAGACATGTAGTGAGTGGGGTTAAGGGGTGAAGTTACACATTAAGGCTAGCAATGCTGATCATAGGAAGAAGTATTGGATAAATATTACAGATAACCCTAGATATCAGATGGACACACCTTAATGAAGCGAGCTTGCAAGGCTGCCATAATGTCTGCGATGTTGACGATGAAGAACTGGCTGAGGGCTCTAGAGCTGCAGTGAGTGGCCAGTGGGAGAAGCACTCGATCAAGCACGGCCAGCAGCATAGAACGCACCGGAACGTCGCCATCACGAAACGTCTTGAAGATGGCAGAAAGTAATTCTACCTGCCGCTCGATGCTGGAGCTGAGTCATGATACAGGATGCAGGTTGAAGGCAAGAGAATCCAGAAATAAACCACCAAACATTCATCTGCACAGATGACCTTCTCAATGAAGGTATAAATATATTATTGTAGTTAAAAGTCATAAACAAGCAACTAAATCCAATACAGTCAATGCACTGGCACTCAATTATGCAATATGTACAGTACAAACTGATGTTTTCTGATGTGCTTGTTGTCTCTTAAGTTTACTGTAATTTCCCCATTACATATTAGTGGTATTTTGAATGGCATGTAACAATAATAACCACAGTAAATGATGAAAGTTGAGCAAGTGGAATAATGGAATCTACCATCACCAATAATGTTGGTTACCGTCTAGCAATCTTCTGGAAGCAAGCCTGGAACAACTCTTCCATGATGTGCTTCTTATCACGGCACAGAACCCCAGCCATGACATTCAGCAACAAAGGACTCTGGGACAGTTCTAAGGCATCTAGAAACTTCAGACACACGGCACAATATGAAAATGTGTTTTTTTTAACCATTATTTTTAGTTTTAAATCCCTGAACTCTATAGTATAACATTTACCTTGCGAATGCAGTCCATGTAGTTGTTGCATTGGAGTGAGCCACGGGGTAACTCGTCCGACTGCATGGGAAAGTGGGAGACCACCAGCGTCTCCAGGGCCTTCTTCAGCTCCCCCAATGGTTCCGCTGGCAGGGCCGTGAAGAAGGGCAGCATAATCAAAGCCTGGCTCTGGAAGAGGAGGAGGAGGACGAAGAGGAACAAGATACTGGAAGCTGAAAAATCTCACCAGACTTAAAGGAGAAGTTTGGTGTGAATCAATCCATTGCACTGTTGTTCTAGGTCAACAAGTACTGTCAGTAGTAAAAAGAACACAACATTTTAAAACAGATTGAATACAGATACAACAGATTGAATTGTGAAGCAGCAACTTACAGTAAATGAACGGGGCATAATGACTTGCTTTACGTTCGCTATGCTCTATTCACTTAACATTAGTTATCAGCTCATTTTCTGGTTATCTGTGGCATTGAAAAAAAATGTATGGTTCTTTTTCAAGGGCTTTAGATTGGTTCACACCGAACTTCTCTTTTGAATATATTTATTTTAATGTTGTATGCGTTTCCATTACTGTAGTGTTTAAATTCCAAAAAATTATTCCCAGAGCTTCTCAGCATACACACATACACATGGCAGTAACAGAGAGACTAAATAAGCCTGGAGTTGGCTTGCTTAGCCAACATGGCCAATAAAACATCCAACATAAAGACACTGCATAAAAGAATATTAACCTTGAGGTCCAGAGGCAGGCTCATGTCAATGATAAGGGTGGTGAAGGTGGTGAACACAGGTTGGAAGGCTGGGTGGCTGGTGTTTGAACACACAGAGGAGTCGATCTGAAGATGACAAGTCCAGATGAGTTAACTTGACAGGAGGAAATCCACACACAACCACAGATATTTAACAGGGTAAATGGCAAATTAAACAAGACCTTTCTGACAGATTGTGGCGTTACCATTAAGCACAAACAAAACATAGAATTTGGGCAAAAATACTTAACACCTAATAATACATAAGAGATACCATAAGAGATGTTCAGCATAACACCATCTTTTAGCTTATCTGTTATCATAGGGTCTTAGTTACCTGTAGCACTTTGGAGAGGAGGGTTAAGGTGGCTGTTTTGCTCTGGGGAGATGAGGCAATACTCCCCCACCACGGCCTCAGGGACTCCCAATTATTGAGAATCTGTTCGGCCAATCTTGAGCCCTGGCTCTTCCTAACAGAGCGCTCTCTGAAGCTATGGTCCAACATTCCATTGAGCAAAACGCTGACCTAAAGTCCATGCAAAAACAGATTGTTAGTCATTTCCCTTTTGTTTTTCACATGCTTAGTTGGATGCAATATAGGTTATCTGCAATATTTGTGATCAAGGGCTGTAGTACAAAATGCTTTTTTTGCTATGCTATTTTTGTGGGATCTATTATCTTATTAAAGCTATGATCTACGTTTCTGAAAATCACTTGTGCCTCTGAGACAGATTTGAAAAAAAGCATCCCGCCCCCCCAAATCTAGGGTTGCAAAGGGGTGGAAAATTTCCGGTAAATTTCTGAAAACTTTCCGGAAACTTTCCATGGAAACTTTAGCTTGGGAATTTTAGAAATATTCAAAAATGGAAATTTGTGGAATTTATGTGAATTTATGTGAATTAACTGGAAATTTTGGATGATTTTAAGAAACATAGACTATATGACTCATATACCAACATATTTTGTCATAAGAAGACATTTTTGCCAAAAAGATACAATTAAAATAAAAATATAGCATTTTTCTGTTAAATAAGAAAAATATGTAGATTGTAAACTGAACAAATGGAAAGGGCTATCAAAACATTTAAATGATGTATGAAATCAGGTGTGGTTATGTAAAACTGTTTAGCAGGACGCAGAAGAAACAGAACATTTTGTGCTATCTAGCACCATGATAAGCTAACTTCTTTGATACAAAGGTGCTAGCTAGCTTACCTTTAACATATCTGCCTCACCAGTGAGCTAGCAATCTATATTTTGAGATAACATTTTAGAACAAATATCATCTAAGTTATATCATCATAACTTGCTTGACTGTTTGTAGTCCTCAAATGTGTAGCCTCACGTGTCTGTATCAGTGACTGTATGTGGCTCATAAAGGTTGCTTTAGCAGTCCATAATTCTAGAAATCATTGAGATGTGATGGGAGGATGCACAATGCGTATAGGAGGTGCGGCCTCAATAGCCCTGCATTAAGAAGTGTGTTATGCCCCTGTGATTGAAGAATAGCAAATTATAGGCTACTCAACTTTATGCATATCACATCTCATAGTTTTAGCCAAGACTGCAAAAATATTATTTTCTACCAACCATCTTTATGTCCCTGACCTTTAGTTGAGATAATTTCCATTTTTTTCCAATTAATTCCCGTTAATTCCCATAAATTCCCGTTAATTCCCATAAATTCCTGTTAATTCCCATGGAAAGTTTCCAACTTTGAAAATTCCCGGAATTTTGCAACCCTACCCAAAACCAAATACCTCACCTCAGGAATACTCCCCCCTAGCTGTTAAGCTAATCACGGGGGAGTAATCGGAAACGGAGGAGGAGTGGGAGGGGACGAGGCGGGATGACGAGGAGCAGGGGAGACGAGGGGATTGGATGGAGAGTAGGAGCCAATGGGAACCAACCGTCCCGGATGGTTCACATTGGTCAATTTCTATGCTGGATTACGGCTGATAGACTGAATGGATTTTTTTCATTCTTTTGATTATTGATATTGTGAAGATCGGTCCACAGTACCATAATCACAATATAAACGAAGTTGATAATAATTACAAATATTCAAAATCGTAGACCATAGCTTTAATCTCATTATCTTTTCTTTTTGGCTGAAATTCTCTGTAATTACACTCTGCTACAGTAAAAATGAAAATGATCTCTAAATGTTACAATAGCTTTACAAAATGTAAACTTGACTCAAAAGTGCTCAACGTGCTGAAAAGTCTGGTAAGGATCAATAGGAACATCTTTACCATGCTGGAGTTGTGAGTGGCAGCAGCCAAGAGCTGAGGCACAGCAGTGTCCAAGCAGCGTAGCAATTCAGCATTGATGGTGGAGTAGAACAGGCTGTAGAAGTACTCGCCGTGGGAGAAGCTCAGGAACTTGGGGTTCAGGCTGCCAGACAGAGGCACTGACAGGGAGATGGTGTTCAGCAACAGATCTACTACCTGCTTGCTCTATAGAAGTTGTGAGAGAGAGAGAGAGAGAGAGAGAGAGAGAGAGAGAGAGAGAGAGAG
>JAGFZM010001261.1:458971-474925 GCA_017657215.1 Limnothrissa miodon
AGAGAGAGAGAGAGAGAGAGAGAGAGAGAGAGAGAGAGAGAGAGAGATAGGTTGTGTTGAAATAACACTAATCATGCAACTAGATGGCAAGTGAATTGAAAGTTTGGGCAAGTGAATTGAAGGGACAGTCTGGTGTTAGCAACCCGGTTGGCTGTGGGCTTATCCATTTTAATTATATGTGGGTGTTGCTGCATACCATGTATGAGAACTCTAGCCACATGCACAATTGAGAGAGCAATTTTTGGGAGGGATGATCCACCACGGAAATACCAGGCAACGCAAGTAGGGGCAGAGGAAGGGACAGAGCAGAACTATGGGGGCGGGGAGAATGCATGTTCGACCACGCAGACTGACCCGTGGGGTGATGACATGGGTCCGGGCTTGAATGTGTTCTGGCTGTGGGAGAAAGGGGGCCCGTTCAAGTGGAGGAAACCACCACCACCATAAGTAAGTCCGATTGGAAATCCGTATTGTAAGTATGGCATGGGGTCGGGGGCTGGGTGGATGTGTTGGAAATGGGCCGAGATATACAAACCTGATATAGCACACTTGGGTAACGAGTACTTTGATGCAATTGTGAGCCAGTATGTTGACCCTGAATTTGTAGCACTTGGTGATGAGATGACTATGATGGCGCAATTGCAAGTCTTGGTTGATAATGGAATACTTGAGAATGAGTATGAAATAGTAGCATTGTTTGGGCCATCCAACAATGATGGGGAGGGGGGCTTGTGTGACATTTTTAATAGTTCTTGTGTGCAGGATCCTGAGTGTGAGACTGGAGTGTGAAGGTCAGCTTGAGGAGGAGGCCATGACTGGAGTTGGCTGTGATGTTAGAGTGTGCACGCATATTTGCTCATGTGCTAGGGCCATGGTAAAGTAGTATACACTCATAACAATAAATCTGTTAATACTATTCATACTTAGTTGGATTAGCCTTAATTTTGACATTCAGTCAATCATACATTTTTAAGATTTTGATTGTTTAAGTTTTTGATAAATTCTGATTGTTATTATGTTCTGATAGTGTGAGTGTTATCACTGGTATAACTGTTTCGCTCTGTTAGACTTGGGTGTGAAATAGGCCAAGACACTCTTGCTGGCAGCCCTGTTGAGCCACAACAGGGTGGGAAGCCTCTGGGGAAAGGTGTCCCGGCAACAGAGTAGAGCGTAGTAGATAACGCATTTGCTTTGCTGTGCTAGATGCTTAACAAGTGTCCATTGATAGCTTTTGTGTAACAATAGTGTGCCCATGGGGTGATTTTTCGACACTTATGTATCCTGCTTATAGTGCGCAAAGATTAGGGTTCCTAAGTGGCTAACTGATTTTATCTCCCCACGTAGATTTGTTGGCCTCATAAATGAGACCGAAGGAGGGAGTGTTAGAGAAAAATGGTGAAATAACACTAATCATGCAACAAGATACAAAGCCATGTGTGTGCGAGAGCAAAGACTGGACAATCTGTGTCCTGTGAAAATGTTGCAAAATAAAAGACGCTTTAAGCATCCTCCTGTCCCATGGAAACTTTCACTTTTCTCCATGTGACATGGGTGTCAACTGGAAGACGAACTTAAGCTAGAACAAATGCCTGTATCAGAACTTCCCAGCATACAGTAGCCTGATTGCCATATGCTATAAGAATCTAAGTTCACCATTAAACCATTAAAATTCTATTTTCGGTCTCCTAGTGGCTCCATCCTAAACGAAGACGCATTTACCACTTTACTCTCAGTTGTTCAGCTAGGTGCTTAAAGAGAAAAGCAGACTGATTTAAGGAATGATCCACTTGTCATACACACATAATTAACACGGGTGTGGGTGTGAATCTGCCTCACCTGTTCGCCCAATGAGAAAGACAGCTGGACAAGCCCATCAGCCAGTTTCCTGCTGCCGACGTCCATGGATGGGAGGGACTTCCTGTCCTCTCCCGGGGCTATGCCTTTATAAACAGCCTGCAGCAAGTGGGAGCCCAGAGTGTTGCTGTAGCTGACATCCTAAAAGAAACAAAACAGCCCAGTCCCATGCCAGAGCCACAAGGGTTAACAGTATGCTGGACTACTCAGCAAACTGAAGTACAACTGAATGATAAAATACTACTCATTAACACTAATTATAATAATAAATCAAGCCCTGGTATATGAGCTAGCTAAATCCAGTTGGTAGAATGGAAAATGAGACACATTTGAACAATAGACCAAACAGAGAATACACGTTACGTTAACCGATCTTTATATAACATGCATGATTTGCTTGAATGTAGATTGCAGAGTTGTGGACTAGAATTACATGACTGTTACAAACAACTGACTGTTTGAAGTGAAAATAAGCATTTGGTCTAAACAGCATCTAAGCGGGTAATGATTCACAATGAACTATATTAATTAGTAATTGCATGAAATGAGATACGGTATGACGGGACCGAGTGAAGCCCCCCTTGATATCCTGAGACTGCTAAACTTGTGCTGTAGTAGAGGTTGTACCTTATTTTGGAGGACCGTGGCAAGAAGACCCGCCTGGTGAAGTTGCTTACAAGCTGAGAGCATCATCTCCAGCTTAGCATGACTGCCACGGGTGTCTGGATTATAGAAATCGACTACACACAGGTCCTCCACACTACAAGATAAGTCAGGAAAGAAAGTGTGAAGGAATGACAAAGGATGACAATAATAGGGGCTATATTACAGAAGCCTCCTATTTTAGGCATAAAGTTGAATTTAATTATGAAATTAAAGATGAATTTTCAGTTTTACAGAAGCAAGTCAAATCTTAACTAAACTTGTGAATACCATCTTATCTGAAGTTAGGAATCCTAAATAAGCAATCTTACATTAATGATCGACTTTATGTTATCAACTAACATAAAGTCGTAGAATCTTTGTTTGTGATTGCTTGGATAGGCTTTATGGCAAACATATACTTTGTCTATGGTGGGGGTTTTGATTGGCAACACAGATCCATCTATCACCACATTTATGACACCGGTACCGGTTTATAAGTGTTTTAGTGCCAAACCTTAATACATTGTTTTGGTCAGCCAATAGCTGTTCAAGAATAGTTCATCTGGTTACAATTCTGCTGTTTTGACAATAAAGTACCTGCCATCAATATAGTATCAGTATAGCTAATATTAGCCATAATTATACGGACGTAACACAACAACACCACATCCTCTTTCCTAAGCAGTGTATGACAACACATTAAAGAGCAAAATCTCCAACCATAAGCCTGTAGGTCTGTTCTGACCTCTGGGCTGTGATCCTCTTCTTGAGGCTGTCCTCCAGGCTGAGTCTGTAAGGGGAGGAGGCCAGAGCCTTCAGCAGGGGCACACACACTTGCGGCAGGTTGGTCAACACCTCCAGGTTGGCCGTGTCAAACCCAATGCAGGAGGGCTCAAACACAGTCGCTGACACCAGGTCAAAGAAGGCAGGATTAAAGATGTCTGCTTCTAACAACTGAAGACAGAACAGAGAACTAAATTCAGTTCAAAGTATAAAGCATGTCATCTGATGGCCATTATTAAGATTTGATTATAGGCTTTTATTCCTTTAAAGTCCACTGGAGTGGGAGTGATAAGTGGGTGAGTGGTGAAGTGGGATGTGCTTGGGGTCCACACGGGGGACTTCCAATGGGCTGTTAGATTGCTGTATTCTCATACGGCATAGTTCCACTCTCAAATTGCTGTGAGCGGACACAAAACTGAACATGAACACACCCACACACACACCTTATACACCTCACACACACACACACACACACACACACACACACCTTATACACCTCATACACACACACACACACACACCTTCCAAGTGTCTTGCTGGCACTTGTCCAGTGCCATGGTAGTGAACTCCAGCAGCCTCACAATTATGGTACACTTGCTGTAGGAGTAGAGCTCTCTCTCACGGGGGCTGTGGACGGAGGCCGGCGCCCCCGAGGGAAAACAGCGCTCCGCTGCCTCCAGCTCCTGCCCTGCCAGCTCTGTGATAAAGAAATGCACCGCTGACAGGAAGCTTGACTTCTCCTCTGACCCTGCAGGAAGAAGAGGGGGTAGGTAAGGTCAGATAAGACTCCTATTCGGAAAGACACACACACACACACACACACACACACACTGATTTGCATATGTCACATTTTTACACATTTATGTTTTTCAAGGCTTTAGAGATGCAACAGATGTCGTGGAAGCAGTACAAAGCTGAATGACCCGTTACTCACTTGAAATATGGTCAAAGGTAAATTAGCTTAATAAGTAAAAATAATGTAAGAAGAAGAGAATACTTGGCCTTAAATGCAATGCACTGCCCCCTTGATAACAGGTGCATCTCCCATTAAACTGTTATATTTACTTACCCAGGATCTTCTGAGGCTGAATGAGGCGCAGGCCTGTGAAGGTGTTGTAGCAGTCCAGAGCGGCCAGGAGCACGTCCATCCACTGCAGGGTCACCCTGATGCTGAAGGGTGTCTGCAGGGCCCTGAGAGTGGGCTGGCTCTGCAGGCCTCCTCCCTCCAGCCTGGACACCAGGAAGCCCACGCCCTGCCTCTTCACCTGCTCCTCCAGCCACTGGGCAGGGGAGCTCTTCCCTGGGAGAGAGAGTCCCAAGAGCATCTTTAAGTTCAATCATGACTGTTACCCTAGATACATGCAGTAGCACAGGTAACCCAGCTGTTTACATTTCTTTTTAGCATCTTTTTCATAATTCATGTATTTTATTCCTTAATTTATATTGGCATCCAGAGTAGGCTAGCCTGGCAAACGCGACTGATTAGCTCTTAGGAGCTTAGTCTGGCGAACCTTTCTTACTACCTTTCTGAGAGGTGGGCTTAACTGACATCTATCAGATGACTCACTGGCGCTGGGGAGGAGAAGCTCGTCTCTCCTTGGTTCCCACTTTTTTGGGAACGGAAATGCTCTAAAACGGTAGCTTCGAGTGTGAAAGTGTGTGAACAATGCTATATGTGAGCATAAAATAAATCAGGACTGGGTCACTTAACTGACAATGCAAATGCGGCCTTTAAGTGAGTCAGAGCATAGAGTATTTGCTAAATTATGTTTGTCATGATGATGTCATTGTCAGTACTACTCCTGGACACACATAATGCAGGTCTACGTTACCTGGCAGTAAAGGCACAAATTCGTAGAAGAGCTCCATGCATTTGTGTCTGCATTCCGTCTGAGGTCGGCCACACTGTTCCAGCAGCCATAACACCACCTCCAGCAGGGAGAAGGCTTTGTCTGCGGGGAACCCTCTGGGAAGGAGAGGGGAGAGAGAATGTGTCGTATGATGCACAGATAAAAGCCAGTGATGAAGAATAAAGAATAGAGTAGAGTAAGAGTAAGAATGGTCACAGCGTTAGAGAGCATGGATACCGACTGAAGTAGGCATCACTTAGCCACTTTGATCACGTATATGAATAAAACAAAAGCAGAAAAGAAGCAAGATGATTGTGCTGGGCAGAAATCACCCACCTGGGTACGCGGCGCTTGGAGCTCTGGCTGAGTGAGGAGGCCTTGTGTTTGATGATCCTCTTCAGGTGCTCCAGTGCACTGTTACATTGCTGCACCGTTCCTGCAGGGACACAAGGGACAGCGCAGGAGACAGGGTCAAAAACACACAAGGGACACAGTGCAGGAGACAATGTCAAACATCAAACAACAGGGCCACTGATTGACTCACACTGGGCTCCGACTTTAACACAGCCTGTATACACGTCTTCAAAGTATGCACAGTAGAAGAGGATATACAGGGAGCACTCAGTCTTACCCATTGACTTCTCATCAGAATGGGCCAGTGCTAAGCTCTCCACAAACACCACAAGAACCTCAAAGACAAACTGCTCCACCAGGGAATTCTCCTCCCTGATCAAACAAAACACATCATTAGGACATGCATTTGTGTGTGTGCGCGTTTGCTTGACCCAATAATAATGTAATATGTGCAGAATTCTCCCTACCTGAAGTGTCTGTAGATGCTGTTGAAAGCCAGGGCGGCGCCCAGCCTCTTGAAGACATTGGGATGTAGCGCCAGGCTGTAGATGCGCTTGAAGAGGGACTTGATGTTGGCCGGACTCTTCTCCTGCTGCTTGGGTGTGGTCTGCTTGATGGACCACTTGACAAACTCCTGAATGCAGCGGCCGCTGAAGTCTCGCAAGGTGCTATCCAGTGGGTCAATCACACCATCCTTGGCAAAGAGGGTAAAGGAATGGACTGGACACTTGCAATATACACGACATGAAAGAAAAGGCACTCAAGAACTACACTGGCCTAAATATAAGGAGATATATTAATCATGTAAATACTTCTGAAAAAAAGTTGGGTGATCTTACCTGCAGACTAGACAGAAAAAAGATGGAAATAAATATAGAGGGATCTCTATATTTAATACTATCTCTATATAAATATATTATATTTAATACTATCTCTATATTTTCACTATGATAAAAAGGGGGGGCATCTTACTTGCACACTAAACAGAAAAAAGATGGAAATAATTTTTTGTCCCAATGCATTTTTCTTTTGTTGCCTATAATGTTTTTAATTTCTAGTTTTATTTTATGTACTGCACTAATGCTGTATACAGTGATGCTTGATATCTGTAATCCCAACCCCTCCCGTTAGCCCTGTTAAAATCAATAAAATGTTCATCACAAAGAAAAAAAAAGTCCATACACTACAGTTCAAGGCCAAATTTGGTCAACAATCTTTTTTCTTTTTTTTTCCCCAAAAGACTGTCTGGAAAAGGGGGGTTATGTTATATTCTGGATTATCTTGTGTTCAGGGCCAATACAGTAAGTAGAGTATCTACCCTGTTTATAAACATGATTACAGTTTCAAAAGTTTGTGCATTTCAGGATTTATAAGCATTGTGTATTATGTATGTTTAAGTTTAAAGGCAGTTTTCTGCAAGCAGTACTTCTATGGGTCATGATTCCATGGTCCTTGTGATAGATGCTTACCAGGATGGCCTCCAGCACAGCAACAGTGTCTTGACTCTCAAACTTCTTGTTGTTGGTGAACCAGTGGATAAGTTGCATAACCAGAGGTTCAAAAAGCTGCCTTGTTACCTGAAACAGACAGATAAATGAAATGATTATATAATTCAAATACTGATTTATTACCAAGGAGCTAAATGCAATTTTCATTTGGCTCGATTGTGAAAGTGAGCCACAATATGGATCAGTTATGTTTGTGTGTAAGAGTGACTCTGCGTGTGAGAGAATGAGAGTGAAAGTGTGTGTGAGTGTGTATTTGGCATAAAGAAAGAGCATCTAACCTGATCTACATCGCAGGCCAGTCGCAACAGCACAGGGAAGACACGCTTGTGGAGGTTGTACATGGGAGGGGTGGCTTTGTCCCCTTCAGCCATCTGAGCTCCCTTGCCCACCATGTACACCACTAGACTGTGCAGCAACTCACAAGCTGCAACCTTTATTCACGAGAAAACACACACACAGAAAAATCAGGACAAGTGAACATAAAACTAAAACTGACCATCTTTCACAATCCCAGCCTAAATACATGATGAAAGCCTAAAGCTGTACCTGCAAGCAGTCCTGACACAACACCAAACATTTCCCACCTTGGTCTGCCGGTCGCTGGAGGTAAGTGCCAGCTCTGTGACGCGAGGCAGGAAACAGTCTAGGTAGACAATCGGCTTCATGTCTGCGAAGGGCACTGCAAAGTTCAGCCTTCGTTCACTGTCCCACGCCACAAACTTCTTCATCATGTCCTCCGCAGAGATGGCTTTGGGGTAGGAAAAGGATCCAAACATAGCAAGCTTAAGTGCCAAGTGAAGAAAAATGGACTTCAAAAAGAAGCCTGAATGAACAAGAACCACCGATCCACCGATTTAAGTACTTCTAATTACTTCTAGTGCCTTCCTTGTAATATCATAGGTTTATACTCATTAAAAGAAACAGGTACATTGATACAGGTACATGACATGATTAGAATGCTGTGTAGTGTAAAAGAGCAAACTAGTTCCAGAACCCAAAAACATTCATTCATTAGACTTGATTCATTCATTAGATTAATGTGAAGACATTAATTTCTTAAGGATTTTTCACACACAAGCCCAAATCTATGTACGAATGGCGCTCCGAGTCTGTAGGGATCTCACCAGTCACCAGACTCCTGTTTAGCTGCCCCCCTAGGTGGCCCAGGAGACGCACCACCCTCCTCCTCACCGCCGCGATTGGCGACTCATCTCCCTGTGACGAGACACACAAACACACAATTTAAAAACACACTTTGCCTTTCATAGCATCCCTCTCACTAGCTTTACACGGAGATAATGTGTGTGCTAATTACCATGGGCAGGTGCTTGGCTCTCTTCAGCAGCCTCATCATTACTCTCCCATAACCCTGCTCTGTGCCTGAGGACAAGCACATCACCTCCATGCCACTCTCCTCTTTGTCTAAAAACACAAATGGATTTATTTATGGATTAATTCATTTATTTGCATAATCTTCAATCTCACATGTTCGTATTGATTTAATCTGGACATACTGGTACGTGTAAAGGTACGTGAAAACATTGCCCTCTGACTCTATTCGGGCGGTGCAGCACTTGTGTATGTACATGTAGGTGAAGTCAACTATAACTGACCTGCATTACCTCTTCATGGGTGTGTAACCCAACTACCAATAACAAGAACGGGGTCTGTTCTCCAAACAGTCTGCTGGCTAGTTGCACCACTTACCAACAGCTGCTGTCTTCAGGTAGCCGTCCAGGTAAGGCAGGATGTCGCCGTAGTGCGACTGCATGGTTTCACGTGGGATGTGTGTGGACCATAGCTCCAGGGCGTCTAACGCAGCAGTGGCCAGAGGTGCGTGGCTCAGTCCCAGACGCAGGGCAGCCTAGGGTCAGAAGGTCAGAGGACAACACTACTACACCACACAGATCCAACATCATGGATTTTCGATCTTGTTCAAAATAGTTTGGTTTTAGTTTTTTGGACACATGGGCTATATGTTTTATTCAGGATATACACAATAAGGGTATTCACAATACAAAATACAGGTTCAAGAAAGCCCATGAGAAAAAAAGATCAGCCAATGGTCAGCCAGTGTTTAAAATGCACCTGAAGGGCAGGGATGTAGGCCTTAATGTCCAGAGCAACAACATCATAGTGCAGTGACAAGACAAAGGTCAAACAGGCAGCCAGCAGCTCGTCCTTGTACTGCTTAATACGGACAGACACCTGAAAATACAGTGCAAAATTTGGCTTGATCTGAACAGTCTGACCACTTCAACAGAATTTCAACATGTCATGTGCTAGGCAACACAAACAACTCATAGAATGTAGGACAATCTAAAACTGCTTCTTTGGTTCTTGATCGTGATCCAAGCCGTTGTAAAATGACTATAAAACACACACCGGCGCCTCTTCACTTCTGTATTACTGCGCAATCAAACGTCAGTTAAAAACCGTTGCAATTGTTCAATGGTCTGCTATAGCCGACCAACGAAGCAGTGTGCAGCGGTACCACTCTCCAAAAGGAACAATATGTATTCACGGAAGAATGGTTATTACAGTACACTATTTTATTTTTAAAGTACATGGTTATATGCGATGAAATCTTATAAACAATTTACTAATACAGTTTTAGATAAGCAGTAAGCCACTCGAGTCCGTGCGTATACGCTGGTTTTAGAATAGCTGAGGGGTTTAACGGCACTCCGCTTTGTGTCGTGCCCAACACCACCCCTCAGTTGTTCTAAAACCAGCGTATACGCACGGCCTCTCGTGGCTTATTGCTTAAGTAAGTAACTGATTAAAGGTGACTGCTTTTGCAAACTATATTGCTAGCTGTTAGAACATGTCTTGAACAATATGGGGTAACCAACAGTAGCCATTTATCTGAAATATCTTCCGCATGGAGGGCCCAGATCTGAGCACATTTATTATGCAATGCAAAAGGTCCTTGAGAAAGATCATAGATCAGATATGCAAAAAAATGAATTTAGACTGCAATCTGCACATAGCCTTTAGACAGGGATGAACATCACCTCTTTTCCAAATTTGGACACCAGGGCAAAGCAAGCACATTTCACTGGATCCTTGTCCTCTTTGACCTTGGAGTACTTTGGACTAATATCCTGTTGAGGAATTATCAGTGATCAGCTAAGCAAGCAGTCAGTCAATATCCAGATTTTAAAGATTTTCATCATCTTGTTAGACAAACTGTAACCCCTTCTGTTTTTCACCTGGAAGTATTTGATTTTCTTAGCGATGGTCATGGTAAGAGACAGCAGGCGGTAGAAGCCACTGACCAGCGGGAAACGGATGGAGTGGAGGATGAGCTCATGGCTCAGAGGGTAAACCCACTGCTCAAAATACTCCAGCCTCTTCTGGAACAGCAGTTCACTGCGACCAACACAACATGCAGCAGTCAGAGGAATAAAAGGCTCCTATTCCTACACAGTTACAAGAAGCACTGGCAACACTTACCTGCTGAACTCCACCAGATTGATGAAGGCCGTGAAGTCTTTAGGTCTGTTGGGGACGAGGTGGGCTGCCGGGTCTGAGGATGGAACAAGTGCGCTGCCTTCATCAGTCTGTCCCTGCGGATGAAAAACACCACCAGCATCTAGACCTGCCTGTAAATGTTCACATTTGCACACATGTACAACAATGCTCATGTAGCAACAACAAATAGGATCAGAATGTACCCCCCCCCCCCTTCTCAAACCCAACCCCCAACCTCTCAATGAAACCAGGCATCCCCCCAGCACTTTATAGGTCATGTGCTAACCTTCACATTTCCCATCTTTTTTTTTTGCTCCTGATCAAATGCATTCTTTGCAACCATACAGTACAACATTACCTTTCCAATGATAAAAGTCACTTGTATCTGATACCAACTAACTTTTTGAGTTAGCTCTGGCCATACTTAACTTGCTGCTGTGAATTTGAATGTTAAGAAACCGTTGCATTCTGACCCTATTCAGACAACGGCCTAAATGCAAAGGAGCCTGCAGCATCTACATTACTTCTGCATGTAGGTGAAATAAACTAAGACAGACCTGCATGGTCTCCTCATTGGCGATGACTTTCTGCACAGACAGATCCAGTTTCTCGATGACTTTTATAATTGACTTTACCACCTCATCGTACAAAAGCCGATTCAGGGATGACAGGTTGGAGTTCTGTGCCTCCAGAGCTCCATCCAAAAACCCAGTGTCCTAAAAGACAGAGCAGACATACAGCCCAGTTTAGGGACATTGGTTAGTTAAATCATATTAAAAGGTGCTCTATGAGATGCTGCAGGATTTTAGCACAATTTCATTTTTGACTCACACTGTAGGCATCTCTCTTTGATTGACCTGAATACATTGTGAAAAAAACTGGCCTCGAAAATAACACAGGGGCTGTAATACTAAAACAAACACTTCAAAAACATGAACACACCAAACCACAGCCAACCAACGTTGACGTTTGGTTGGCTTTTGTTTGTTATGTTTTGGTTCAGATCCCTGTGTCCTAGTGTTTGTTTGATAATACTGCTCTGGTTTGAGTATTACAGCCCTTGTGTTGTCTTTTAAGACCTTTTGAAAATGTATTCAGGAAAAATGCTAGCCGATCAAAAGGGAATGCCTACGATTCGAGACAAAAACATGCTGCCAAAATCCTGCAGCTAGTCATAAAGCACTTTTAATTAGATATTAGATATATATTTACATAAATCATACCCTGAGATTTTCACAGTCTAGAATGCCCCGGAAAAGATCCAGATAGTCCCGACAGGATGGAACCTTCCATTTCCCAGTGCGCACCTGGGTCAACTCCCCACCTTCACCCTCAGCAGAACCACTCTGTGGATTGCCAGCATTCTGACAAGGGAACAAATTTTTTTTATTAACAAAAAAAAAGAAAATAGACATTCGTAGCCTTACAACTGATTGAACTTTTCTTACCCACCTCTAGTTGAGTTATTGGCTTTGAACAAACTCGAATCAATCCCTGGTGAACTGATGGGAAAAAAAAGATATAACTAATAACCTCATACAACTGTATCAGTACTTGCATTGTGGCTCATGATTACAGGGTTCAAAACCTGGTCTCCTTTGTTATTTTGTTTTTATATTAAAATTCCAACAGCTTATCTCATTCTATTGGAGATACACAATATCTGGGCATGTCTAATTCAGTCCTTGCTAAAATTACCTGCTTTAATTGATCCTCCCTTATTATGCTGCACGTCAAGCACATGCTCAGGGGTTTTGTGAAACTGCTCTAGAGGGTCATACAGCCCCTTTATCCTCCTTACCAACAGAACTGATGAAGCTCCACAGCACAGGGCCCTTGGCTGCCATGGCGACAAGCACCTTGATGATGGCTCGGCAGGTTGTGTGCTGCATCCTTTGGCTGTACTGGGGGAAGCTATCGATTTGGACCACGAGGAGACGCTCCAGGACTGGTGTGTAGACCTCTGGGATCTGCAGTGAAACAGGAGAGACTTTCATGAGTAACAAAACATGCTACTGCAGGTAATGCATGTCAATGCAACAACTTCCTGCTGCACATATGACGACCCAGCCCAGGCCGGTGTAGTTAACTGAAAGGAGGCTTTTGACCAGTTGCTGTACCTTATCCAGGTGTACAAGGACACTCGCAATGGAGTCGAGGAAGCTGGGGAGCTGGTAGATGTTGTCATCATCACGGTCTGACTCTGTAAGATACATCTGCTTGCAGCGCTGAATTAGCTCTGTGTACATCAGGTCCACATCCTGAGGGCAGACCACCTTGCATGGCTGCAGAGGACAAGTACATTAATTTTTTTGATCATCATTTCCTCTGATCTATGTGGGCTAGTGGGTAACTGTTCCATGTTGAAAAGTATGATTTAGCGTATATCTTGAATTTAACTTCTTATGATCTACTTAGAGTTTTAAAATGCACAAGACGTTTATACCAAAGAAATCCTGAAAAATTAAAACCTACAGCGGCAAAAAGCCCATATCCTCGTATGGCTATGGAAAGCTCTTTGTTAGAGGAGTCCATGGTCTTAATGATGGCACAGAATTTCTGCATGAAGAACTTCAACTTGCTTTTGTGCTCTTCAATATTTTCTGCCACCAGAATAGCAACCTGTGCAGGAATAAATCAGCAACAAATTAACAAACAAGCAGAATATTGCTCTCATAAGACACTGCTCACTATGACGCAAAAAGTTGCAAAAGAGCACAAATCAGTAACAGCATGCAAACAGACCAGAAACTGTTAGTTCAAATCCTGGCTACCACCGTTGTGCCCTTGAGCAGTGCACTTAACCCTAAGTTGCTCTAAGGGAGACAAACCCTGAAGTGATTGATAGCTGACAAAATGTAAATCGCTTTGGATAAAGGCGTTTGCTAAATGCACAAATGTAAATGTACACAGTTCAGTTTGAATGGCTCACTTGTTTTAGAAATGACTCTAGTGCATAATAACTGGTCTTCTTCATTTCCATGTTGATGTGGCCGCACAGTTTGGACATGACGTCAAACACAGACCTGTAGTGATCCATCAGACAGCTGCTGAACTGGACCGCATGCTTGGCAAACAGCCGCAGTCCAGCTGAGAGAATGCCGAGACGAGATGACAGACAGGAAGTTAGGTGATAGGGACTGTGAGACCAGGGAAAGGTGTGAAATACATAAGCTTCATAATCAAGACTGGAGACCAGGCTTACCAAAGGTGACAGCATAACGTTTCATTTCACTCTGTCAAAATAATAATAAAAAAAAAGGTTTCTGCTAGATTCAACGTTCTTATCCTGTCTTAGTCTATCAATAAAAGGAATGAATAATAATGAGAAATAAATACACAGAAATACATGATGTGCAGAAAGCAATGCCAGGTTAGTAGTTACGTGTGGGTTCATACCTGTGGGCTGATGGCTTTCAGTGCATACTCAAAGATCTCTTTGGAAGTAGCTGTATCTATGTGTGGTGTGATACATAAACAGGAAAAATGACTAGTGAATGAACAGGCACATATACACCATCCAAGAGCATGCAAAATTCACCACGACCATCAAGAGACAGCTAGACAAAACATTCCAATGTGGTCTGTCTCAGATTACAGGGTTAGAGGGTAAATTCTTGATATTGCAAATCTGAAAACATTAAAAAATTACCCACCCTCCTCGATAGATTTGGTGAAGTTCACCATGAGCGCAGTGATTCCCCTGAGACACCCAGCCACCACTGGAAGCTTGGGCTCCCTCGTAGATGAGGTCATCTGGGGTCAGGAAAATAACCATGTCTCCATTATAGGTCACAGAAACATTATGAGGGCACGATACACATACACATGATACACATACAGTAATGGTGTTTACCTGGCCTTTCAGCTCTCCAAGGTAGGCTCTGTAAAGTTTTTCAGAGTTTGCCACCATCTCACTAGGATGAACTTCCCCCAACACTCCCAAGAGCTCATATATGTCACCGAGCACTGAAGGAATAAGCCCCAAAGAATCACGGAAGTTGCACATGCATTAAGATTTTAAAAATATATAAATTAATGAAAGGGCTGAATAATACTATGAAATACAGTATGTGCAAAGGCAAATGAAAGGCCAATAGTTTCATGCGGTCAAAAGAGAATTTATATGCAGGAATGTCAGCACACGTCCTAAGCTTTCAGCTACTTATCCTGTAGATACATTCTGACACACAAAAAAATCCAATACGACTAGGACAGAGCTATTTATTCGTTCACACAAATATAATTTGGGTAAAAATTATAATGAATATATAATAAATCAATGCCTGCCTGTATCAGGTATCTTGTTTTTCTGACAGAGCTCTCCATAAAACTTGTTGAACATCTCCCCCACTTGCAAATCTTGGCCAACACTGGAATCCTTTGTTAGATACAAGATCTAGAAATAGCATGGGAGAAAGATGCCTACACATGTACTACATACTACATGTACATATATAATGTGCAATAAGTGTTTTCACACCTGAAGGCAGTTACACAAACAATTTAAAAAGTTTCAAACCTTAATTAGTAGCTCCAATGAGGGGGCACGGCATTTGGCTGCCTTATCTTTGGTGTAGACAACCAAACAAGTTTCCTGTATGAGAGATGGAACCATTAAAGGAGTTATAGAATGTCAAACCACATTTACCTTGTCATTGTTGAATTTAGGTAGCTTAAGGTATCCAATAGGCCATATCAAAACTTCAACTCAATCTGAAGCAAGGTGCTTATTGACGTCACCACAGCTAAGATACACCCACTGTATTTGCACGGTCCCACCAAAGATAGTTTGGAACCATCTAATCCCCTGTTGCTTCATGAATTTGGCAGAGGGTGGCGGGAAATAGGAATCGTTTCGTTCTAGCCCTTTTAACCTCTTAAGGCACACCCCTATTTTTCCTTTTTTTCAGAAAAACGGCATACCCAAATTGAAAGCTTGACAGTTGCTACAGTTTTAGACTCAGGGATGTGCCTCATACCATTGGAAAGGTGACACCCTCAAGTTTTTTCTAGAAGAATATGTATGTTTCTGTGACATATGGACACAGAGTTATAGAGGTTGGAAGTTTTTTTTTTCCCCGCTCATTTCAAATGTCTATTAACTAACTAAGATATGAAGGTACCATCCATATGATACCCCCAAATAAAAAAATCTAAGTCCTAACTCCATCTCTCAACCTGTTACACAAAAAAATTAAGTCAAAAGACCAAAAATATGATTTTTGATTATAAATTTTTGAAAAATATGTTTATGCGTTTTGATTGGGACCCCTATGTAAATTCCCATAGAGACTTTTTGTAAACAATAGGGCCTACTGACATTCAAAAGTTTATAACTTGAAAACCACTTTACTTAGAAACATAAAATTGGTTTCAAATGAAAGCTAAGACACTGGGCTTTCATGTGTGTTTGCTTGATTTGAAGTTACTCCTTCTGGCATTGAATGACACAAGCATAACCATCAAAAAAACAAAAAAAC
>JAGFZM010001261.1:475025-523751 GCA_017657215.1 Limnothrissa miodon
CCTGTTTTCAAAGATGCTTCAAGGCTCTTTACCACCTGACAGTGTGTTAGAAAAACAAGTTGTATCTGAAGGGGAAGACTGAGGTTGATCAATAGATTGTTTTGCTACTGAATATTCGAGACATGACAGAGGTGCATAATGGCCCACCAACACAGATCATCAAAGGGAATCTTGTGAGTGATCAATCTATAATCAAATTAAATGATCATCAATTCAGAGTATGATCAATGTGTTCACTCTACCTTCAAATCAATTGCGTAAGTCCTCTCCCATCCTTTGACACCAGTGGATATTTTCTGAAGAAAGTTTTTCAAAAGATGCAGAATATCCACTCTGGCATCTCGTAGCTGTACACAGAAACACAGAAAATTTGCGTGCCCTTATTCAACAAATCTGATTGAATTACCTTTAGACAAGACATGGCATAGAAAACCAGAGATTGACCATTGTTTTTTATGCCAATGAGAGATATGATTCAAAGAGCTATTCAAATTCAAAATTAGAATTGAGTGGTGTATTAGAATGGTCTGGAATAACATGCTATTCAATTTATCTTGACCGATGATAACATTCAGGATACAGTGTTTATATGTGTGCAAAGCTGGCACTTTATATCCCATCACATTCGGAATTCAGTCTCCAATGCAACACAATGGCTAATTACTGTGTAACTGACTGGTATTGGCCCCTGCACAGACCTTGAAGAGAAGCTGTCTTTCACCAAACTGAGGAAAACTCACTGAACGTTATACAGATTCTGCTGAGGTAACATCAGTGCTTTTGTCATCCATATGGGAGCCTATTTATTCTATTTTAATGTACCAATTTTATTTTATTAAATTAACTTTAAAATACAGTACTGTTGAAAATACTTATATTCATTATATACAAGAGTAAATTTGGTATATATAACAATTACTTTTTTCCCCAAAATGTGTCGAGAAAAGGAATAAGGTCGTCTTATAGTAATTATTCTATTTTAACCTCAAAAGCAATACAGTACTCCATCCATTCTGATACTTTAAACTCGTAACAGCCAATAGCAAGTAACCTCTCATGGTACATAAGTTACATACCTCTTCATTTGACAAGGATTTTCTGAGAAAGCTTAGTAAACCATCTTCTTTCGCAAAGAGCAAAGATGTCTGTAAAACTAAGTGAAATTCCAAATCGTTACTGCTGCACACTCGACGTTCAATAACTAAAAACACAAAATTCTTTCATTGCATTGTTAACGATCGTAATGATTGTACTTTAAACCGGTTTTTATGTAGAGTGTCCCTGCAAGTTGCAGGAGGCTAACTAGCCGAGTTAGCATTCGTGTCTCGTTATTGTTAATGTCCGAAACTGAGCTATAGCTACCTTTTCATTCACTCAGATCAGTGTTGTGGACCTTAACTCTGTTCCATATTCACTCACCTAATTCATTCTCGCTCTTGGTGACCAAGCATTCTTGCCCTATATCTCCAATAATGTCATGGCACCTCAGAGCTGCAATCCGTGAATCAGGATCAGCAATGTAACTATGAAGTTTTATCAGATAGCCCTGAATTCCTCCAACACTACTGGCGAAGTCTGTGGACATTTTCGTGTGCCAAAAGGTGATTTCTACGTGCAGCTGTTACAGACAACAACGCAAGCGACGACAAGTGAACGCCACACAAACACACTCACAACCCATGTGAGAAGAAAAAAACACTTCCTTTATTTAAAAAAATGACAGCGGTTTGCTATATAGCACGTTAACCACTAGAGTGCGCAACGACCGCAGATTGTTTTGAGCTGTACGTCCAACCTCGTCTAGGCCTAGGGTCAACCTCAACAATATCGTTACAAAGTGAACTTTACAATGTCTCTTAAGGCTTTAAATTGTTCGTGAATGGATGACCAGGAAATTTTCAAAAATTACAATTACATTACAAAAATGGAAACACTATCTTAAATGTAAGTCGCTTTGTCACAGAGCCTAGAATGTCTAACCCCCCCACCCCTGAGAACAAGTAGGCCTAGGCCTGGATCTTTGGCCTAACATGTTGTAATGCCGTGGGTAGATGCATGGCGACTTGAAAAGATTTTATTAGGTAGAGGGAGATTCACAAGAAAGGTTGTAACAAGAAGGCAATAAACCTGAATGGCAACGGGCAGTAGGAGGTGTCATCAAAACAAACCCTCAACTACTAAATAGAACGCTAAATAAATTATCCACACACAAACACTCAATATCACGTCTCGTTCACAACTGATTCTTCTCTGCTCTGCTGACTAAACTTAATGAACGTCTTAGAACCCCGATCAGGTACTAACCAATAACTAACCTATCTAACCCCTTCAATATTGCCCGTACACCTCCCCCCATAGACTGTATGCTCCCCCCAATCAAAAACCCATCAGAAAAGATTGACATTCATGACGTTCTAACATTCTAACACACAAACACAGAGAACATATGACACATAGAACAGTTCACGAGGGACAAGTAGCTATGCACTATGCAATGTTGGACCCGCCGTGAAATGAGCAGCACGCATGTGCTTGATGCATGTGCCTGTGTCTGTCTAAGCGCAGTGTTGCTTCTTTGTGAAAGAACGTTGATGTTCAGTCCATTTTCCATGAATACGATAAACTCTATGACATACGATGTCACTCAACTACGCCTGAGTGAGCAACAGCGTTATAGATAGGCCTATAATTATGTCTGAGCTCACTTTTGTTAAAACCATGTAATAACTTAATAGCCTACAGCTGAATGCATTTTGATGCTGGTGTCAATTTGTTCTCCTTCATTGGAACCACCTATTTATAGAATATGGAAGATCAACTGACAGCAATTGTCACCGTTTAAAGTGGACGCTTGCACTTGATGTAAACTAGGATCAGCTGAAGCCAATTAGCTCTAACGATCTTTAGTTAGGAGCTAGACAGAGGAGTGGGCCGAAGTCTATTAAACTGTTTACTCAGGAATTGAAGCTGTGGTGTTCTAGGATTTGGGGTCGAACTTGACCATAATGCTAGCTTTTATAGTCAGGTGCTTGTTCAATATTCTCGATTTGTTAGTTTGTTCTGTGAGCCAGTATTGTAGCCTACCAACTGTTTTCTTCTTTTTTTAGGTGTGTTTGCATGTGTTTCTTTATCCTCGGTGAAGTATGCTGCCGACCTGTTCAACAAGGTGGGCTAATTAAGTTTATTTCATTTTCTGGAGGGGTTTTTATTATTTGTTATAGGAGTCCTGCTACACAACATTCTCCACATTGCCTCACACCAGCCTATTGACTTAGTCTTGAGTGTTGTACAGTAAATTTGGCTCGATTGTAGTAACGGCGGTGTACGCCAGGTGTTGAAAATGTAACTTGCAGAACCCTCAGCACTGCATCCTTCATTAGTTGCCAGACTGTGGGAGGCTAAACTAGGCGATGTAGTGCCAAAGAGAAACTGGTCTTGCTGGGTGGCATGGATGGAAAGATGAAGGAGGCTTGTTAGGCCAGGCATATTCCATAGGATTGGCACGTATCAAGTGCATGAAAATTGATATTCTATTGATATTCCTTTTCTTATTCGTATTCTTATCTCCTAACGCAATTAATGCAGCCTGAACGCTTAACCTGAAAACTTATTCCAACTTTGTATAGGTCTCGCTCATGTCACCTGTGCTATAACTTTTCTAAATTCTGACCTTTACACTTTTTAAACCATTTCTAAAAAGCCATAAAGATTTTGACTCCATGACTTTAAATGGGGACTAGAGTGTAGAGAATTCTGACTGGGTATCTTCTATCAGACTTAACTGCGCTTCAACCGTTTAACCAAGAAACTTAATTCGAACTTTGTTTGAGGGCTCGGTCATGCTTTGTATGATGTGTATTTTCAACCTTCTAAGTCTTATACTTTTTAAATTATTGCAGTTTATCTATAAAACTTTTGTCTCCATTGAGTAAAACGGAGTGTCGTTTGGAATGATGAGTTATAATGGGTCTTTAGAATGTTCATTTGAATTGAGTGCACCTTCTCTTAAAGGTGCTCTAAGCGATGTGACGCGTTTTTAGGACTAAAACATTTGTTGTTACATACAGCAAACATCTCCTCACTATCTGCTAGCTGCCTATCCCCTGAACACACTGTAAAAAAACGCGGTCTCTGTAGACAGCCCAGGCTCCACAAACGGCTAAAAAACACAGTGGGCAAACCTAGCATAACAAACGAAATGAAACATAACAAACATTGTTCCAGCCAATAAACGACAAGAAGGATTTGGAGGAGGGGTTGGGTGGGGGTTAGTGCGCGTGAGTCTTTCAGGAGGCATGGGGGGGAGGAGGGAGGTATCCTCCGTTTTGTTTGGCAATACTTTGAATGTCAACAAGAAGTGACATCAAACACAATCGCTTAGAGTGCCTTTAACTGTCAGTTTCAAGCCCCCCCCCCCCCCCCCCCCCTTGCTATTAATGGTTTTCAAGTTCCCCTAACAGATGTAGCTACTACAGACTACCATCCTAGTCTCTGCCACCTGTTTTAACAGTTTCAAATTGTCCTCATTGCCATAATACACTATTGAATTTTGTTGATGTATAATACTACTATATAATGCTAAAATTCACTACTGTGACTACTTACTACTACCACAGACTCTTCTTCTCCCTCATTATAGGGTTCAGGCACACACCTTGCATTCTAAGAATTTTGCCGCCATGTTGGCAGCGCACCGAACGTAATATCCATTCATTCAGATGCAGAAGGCAAGAAGCAGAAATATTAGTGATTATTTTCCTCTTGCGATCGTGGGTTGCGCTGTTACACACCACTATCCAGCAACATACGACCAAGACGGCAAAAACTAAGTAACAACAGCACACTAGCAGGCACGCTTGTTGGCATCATTATCTCACACTATAAACTATTGAACTTTTACGAAATAAAGTTAATTGCACTGCATTTTCATGCAAACGTAATTCCCTGGAATTACATTCTCTATTTATACGTAAATGTTTTGCATTTTAATTTTTTCCAAAGTGTTTCATTCCTTACTTTTTTTATATTGGCAAACTAATACCTAGTATTTGCTCAACACTGATGTACTACAGCAGCAACAACATGAGTGGGTTACCTGCCTAAGAGTTAAAGTGGATAAAAAGGCTTCATGTCTTATTCTGATTTACCATATATCTATCCAAAAATGTTCCAACTTGCGAGTTAATCATCTGGTCAGTGGATGTCAGTTGATTTTGCTATTGTCCATATTTAGCTGCATTAGTAGTTTGAAACACGGATGCACATATTCTTAAGATGAATAATATGTCTATAAGATGAGTGGAAACCCAGTTAATGCATATTGCAACAAATTCTGTTCCAGGGATGGAGAGCATTCAGCACTTTGGATCTTACAGCTTTAAGCAAAAACCTCCTCGAAAGGTGCCTGACTATGGAGAAATCAAAAGTGGTTTCCCAGTTTTCAGTGAGTCTTCTACTAACCAAATTGTAAGCAGTCACACTGATCAAGAAAACCAGATGCCCCCAAATGTGGATGTGCTGATGTCTCCAAATGAGGCACTTTTTATGTGGCTGCAGTCATCTCCAATGAGCGGGGATGTTTCATCCCAGTCCCTGTCTGCACAGTTTGAACCAAACCAGCTACAGTCAATGAGCACAAGGTCTCCATCCCGGGTGACTGAGGGCATGAAGCTAACTCGGGCTCCAGTGCCAATGCCCCAGAACAAGCCAACACGCTCCTCAGCCCAAGTGAACCAAGCGCAAAAGCCCCCCGGAAGTAGTTATGTACCGTCCCTGACCAACCTTGGCTCTGAAAGTGGTTTCCCAGCTTCCAGAGAGCCTTCCAGAACTCCGTTTGCTCAAAATGTGCTGCCGCCAAACTGGCCAAGTTTAGTGTGGATGCAGCCACCTCTGGTGAACCCGGACATCTTCTCTCAATCACCGACAAACCTGGAGTGGGCTTCCATCAAGCCTGCTCAGGGGAAGCCCCAGTTGCAGTCAGGGAGCCAAGTAGTTAAGGTGCAGGGCACAATTGCCCCAGTCCAGGTGACTCAGGAAATGAAGCCAACCCAGGGTCCAGTCCAGATAACCCAGGCTCCAGTCCAGGTACCTCAGGGAAAGCCAACGCAGTCACCAGCCCAGGTGAGCCAGATGCAAAAGCCCTCTGGAAGTGGTTCTGGATCTTCCCTGCCTAACCTTAGCGCTCTTGAAAGCGGATTTCCAGCTTCAACTGGGTCTTCTAGGACTCCGTTTGTAAACCATCCCTTTACTCAAAACCTGATGACCCCAAATGTGGGAATGCAGATGCTGCCAAGTTGGATGTGGATGCAGCCAGCTCCAGCAAGCCAAGTAGTTGCAGTACAGGCTACAATGCCTCCCATCCAGGTGACTCTGGGAGTGAAACCATCCCAGGCTGCAGTTCAGACTCCCCAGGAACAGCCAATGCAGTCCTTAGCTAAGGTGAGCCAGAAACCGGCCCAGGCACCTCAGAATCCACAACCCGCTGGTTCAAAGGGTGCCTCATCAGGACCAGTACGCTATGTTGTCATTTCTAGCCCATCTGGTTTTCAAACCCGCTATCTCGTGAAGTCTTTTAACCGTTATGTACGGGGGAAAAAGCTTTTTTCCCAAACCACCTACATCCCATTAAACTTTAAAAAGTCTGCCCCAACCCCCAGTGTTCCTGGAGAAGACTGTCAGACTGACACGGTGTAGGAGTTTCCTCTGCAAGGTAAATATTTTAAGGGTTTTGTATGTTCTTGGTGGTGTAGGGAGAATTGCAGTATTTCAGTAAGAATGTCTTTACCTAGCTGAAATTCAGTGGTTTGTATGACCGTCTCTTCTTTTCAGGCCACAAACTCACTGGATGAACATCTACACGTGTGTGTGTGTGTGTGTGTGTGGGGGGGGGTGTTCCCTCAAATCAATAAAATACTTTTCTTTGAATTCTGTGTCTTTCCTCTTCTTGCTCAAAACTCAAGTTTATTGTAAAACTGTAGAAGGGTGACCATTTTTGTGCAGATGAGGGTGGTTTCTGTCCTGGGGTATGTCCTTATAACTGGATATTGACCTACATGGCTGGAGTACCAAATGTTGGGCCATTCAATACTGCAGCTTTGAAAATGGTGACTGCTGAGAAATATTTCATTTCCCACATATATTGACTGACTTGTACATGCGTGTCTTGCTTTTAATTCCCTCCACTCTTAATATTCAGGACTTGTCTGCCTGCCTTTATCCAATTTTGTTTTTCCCTCCGGTGTATGGGAAAGACTAATTTCTTAAATTTCAGATCCTCCAGAATTGGGCAAAATGCGTTCCTTAAATGGCATTAGTGCTGTCCATAGACATTGTTTTGATCCTTTATACTCATATTGAGCAGTTTTTCCAAAACCATGTTCTTGCTTCAGATTATCACATTTTGGTGTACCAACAGCTCTTTAAGGACTGTTATTTAAGCAGTAAACCAATAAAAGGTTTAACTTGTCTACAAGTCCCCTTTTTTGCACTGGCTAGACATTTGAGACCAATTTTGCATGAATTGGGACGGTATGCATCAAGATATTGGACTGTGGCCAGAAATAGTTGTGTGTAATTTTAGTTGAAGACACAACTTCAACCCAAACTGATTACAGGAGTTCTTCCTCTTACATTTCAAAGCGAGAGGCTCAGTTATGAAGATAAAAGTAGAAAATGAGGTGGCACCAGACTGTGGTGGTGATGCAGACCCAGCTGCTTCTACAGTTTCATCAGGGTTGGCCAAATGTTTACATGATTACTGTGCCCTCTGGTTTTAAAAACCTGTGTTATTGTAGTCTTTTAACCATTAATACCAGCAACTTGTCCATCAATCTGGACAAAAAAGAACTGATCATTGACTTCAGGAGACCTTCAAGTAAGTACACCACACTGTCCATAAACAACCTTCCGGTGGAGATTGTTCAAGACACAAAATTCCTGGGAGTGCACATCACAGACCTCACATGGACCAAGAACACCACACACATTACCAAAAAAGCTCAGCAAAGACTACTTTTGACAGACCTTCTACAGGAGGTAGCATCCTCAGCAGTGCCCTCACAGCGTGGTTTGGGAACTGCACTGCAGGCCCTGCAGAAGATTGTAAGAACAGCTGAAAAGATCATGGGGACCTCTTCCTTCACTCCCCGATATAAACACCACACACTGTCTGCGCAAAGGCTCAAGCATTGTGAAAGACACCACCCATCCCAACACCGTTGAACATACCTGATTGTTATGCTGCCATACTGATCTGAAAATATATGCACAATGCACCCTCTGATTAAATACCAATATACTCTACCTCAAGCTTCTGCTTCACCATCTACAGTACTAAACTAATTGGACACCTGTATTATGCTGCTAAATACCATTCTACCTCAACCCTGCTCTGTTCAAGGTTTTTCTATGCTCTGTCTTACTGTCTATTGTATTTTGTCATGACACGCTTTATCTATAGTATATTTATAATGTAGCTGCAGATGTAGCTAAACTTATATGTGGCATACTAAGTAGACTTAATTTTAGCCTGTGTGCACCATACATAGTCTGTCCTAATGTCTTATTTATTGTTATCTTGTATGCACCATGTAGCACCACCTGGATCCATTGTGGAACGTTGTCTCATTTCACTGTATAGGGCTGAAATAACAATTGACTTGAATTATTCGCATGAGAAAAGGCTACTCTTTAAAACCATCTACTCCCCCTCTGGACTTGGTTGTTAATAGCAGCTCCTGTCCCTACCTCCTGCCATCAACTCTGCAGGGTCCTAACTATAGAACAGCATTATTTATGGTCTTACAAATTTCCAATTAATTTTCTAAAACTGTCACTGAAGTGGTATGACATTCCTTTCATTCAAGAACATTTTATTATAAAGCAAGAAATGTACAATGTGTGCACCAGCACCTAGTAAATTTGTCACAACAGTACAATAAGAGGGAGACCGCCCTCAGGCAATCAATCATCCCTAATTGGCCACAGGGGTGCAGATAAAAGAAAATCCTTGTGCAGGACCAAATAAAAAAGATTCTGTGAGGGTGAAAAGTTCAGCTGGATATGTGTGTTGTGATCATGGTGTTCAATGGATTGAGGTGACTGCTGCTAGATTTTTTCCCAATAGTTCTCGACATTTTGCATTTTTAAAAGTGTCTTTTAATAACATTTTCCTCTCAGATTTGTACTGGTTTGTCTGCTGCTGTCGGTGAGACTGACTTTCTTCATTCATGGTGAAATTGTCATTTAACTTCTTATTTTACTTTTAGTTGCATAAACAAAACTTACAAGACTGCCTTATTTACTTCTAGGAGCATTTGCAAATCCATATTTGAATAAAAAAGGAATGTATGAGGATGGGTCCCATGCTTATGGTAGTCCAGAAAGATACTTCGGACATAACATGGAATTCAGAAGCCATCAACACAATCTGGCCAGCAGTGAGAAGCCCTCTACAAGCAGTTCCAAGAATGAGATTTCTCGTTCTAAAGAGATGAAATTGCCTGAGCACAATCAAAGGCAAAGGAGACTTGCTGCAAGTTCATACAGACGCTTAATTTTTCTACATCCCTCTAAATATCCCAAAATTGCACAGAGCATTCCTGTTTATGCTGTTCCTTACTCTTCTATTACTGAACGATTTTTTTCAGATGAGCAGCCTCAAAATAATCAGATCAGTAGTATGAGTGTCTCTCAAAGGCTGTCTAGCAATAGTGTGCCTGTAATTCTCGGCTCTTTGCGTAACCGGGAAACCACCAAAGGGCAGGATGTTGAGCTTCTTCCATTCACAGAAAAAACACCATTGCAACAAGAGCCAAATGTAGACGTTAATTCTCCCCCTGCTGAAACTGAAGAGGCAAGACAAGTCCAACCCAAGACCAGGTATCTTGTGAATGCCTTTAACCATTATGAGCAGGGCAGGGTCTACCAATCTCGTAGCAGCAATGACCCAACAGAACTGTTGTTCCCCTTTGGTGATGAATCACACGAGTTACCAGTCCAAAGTGATGAAAACGCAAAGAATGATCCCAGAAGGTAATGAACTCTTTCTAATAGTTTTTATCTTCCTGGTTTTGCTTTCTTTAATATCAATTCTCATTTCCTTAACAGAGGGATTTAAACATCAAGGATGTGATGAAGATATTGAACCCCCCCGTTTGATTTTCTGTGAATAAACAAAATCTTTACTTTGCTCATTAGTGTGTGTGTGTGTGTGTGTGTGTGTGTGTGTGTGTGTGTATATAGTTATTTATTTTAGCACAATGACATAGTAGTATTTTAACTTCATATTGTGCATATAAACTTTTGATACCAATGCAGAGAATATCCCTCAATTTGTAATCCACAATCTCCAGCAAACATGTTTGTTGCCCAAGGGATAAGTGGACTGAAAGATCTTCCATTAACCCATTGACAACATTTGGAATAATCTGAGTGTTCTTCTGAATTTTAGTTTCAACATCTAAACTGACAAATCCCTTATATTTATATTACCATTTACTAATTAACAGAGACCTCTTATGAATGCACATATTTATTGTGACATACTTATTGCAATTAATTAAATAAGACACTCAAGACATCACTTATCCCACGACCCCAAAAAATGACCTGAATGTGTTGTAGTTGAGTTGCAGTGTGCATTCTATGACTGAAATTGTGATTTGTTTTAAGAGAACACTTTGTTAACAACAATATAATGGAATGCAGTCTACAATGACTGTGTAATTTGTCAGGTACATCCACAGTACCTGCCTCACTGATGCACTTTTGTGGAGAAAAAGATGGAGGGTTTGGAGAGGGAAAATGTGCAAGTCCATCAGGGGATAAGAGTCTCTCCTAGATCTTCAGACATCATGTGTCTGCTTTTCAATTTTAGATTTTAAGTGCTCCTTGTATGCCAAGATATCTCTGTTCCATTTGGTGATAGTCTGCTTTTCACACACCCAGATCTCACGTGCCACCTAGAACAAAAAGACTGGAACTCAATTATCCAAAGTCACATCCACCATACAGTCACTGAAAACAAAAAATGACCTGAAGAATAAACTCTCCTAGAACAAAGGTTATCACTCACTCACAAATGAAATTTCCTGTTACTGTAACTCCAAAATAATAAATAAATGTTTTGGTTTTCAACCAGTAAACATTACATCTACACAGCTGTACCTGCTGAATGAGCCTGAAGTCGTGGCTGACAAGCATCATGCCACCCTCAAACTCATTGATGGCCTCTGCCAGTGCATCAATGGTCTCGATGTCCAGATGATTGGTAGGCTCGTCCAGAAACAGCATGTGGGGGTTTTGCCAGGCCAGCCAGGCAAAGCACACGCGGCATTTCTGACCGTCTGATAAGTTTCTGATTGGGCTCACCTAAAGGAAGAGAGATAATTGTGAGATAAGGTGAAGCAATAATGAAAAACACTGAATGTGATCCTCAAATGCAACTAATGCAATGTCAATTAATTCATGCAATTCTGTATGTGATGTAGGTGGGGCTGGGGGTTCTGTGCGCTCACCTGCTGTTTCCCCGTCAGGCCGTAGCGGCCGATAATCTTCCTCATCTCCTCCTTCTCTTTGATCTCGGGGTAGCACTTCATCATGTACTCCAAGGGAGACAGGTCCAGCTCCAGCTGCTCTGTCAGATGCTGCAGGCGACACAAGGTCAGAGAGATTAGATGCCCGCTCAACGTCACTGTGCATGTTTTTTTTTTGTAATAATAAGAGGATGGCAGAAAAGACTCTTTACCTGGTGATACCTACCAATCTTGACATGTGAGTGCTTTCGTATCATTCCATCTGTAGGGAGCAACTGGGGATGTGGTAAATATAAATACACAATTCAGAAGACAAAAGAACCAGGACAAGAGTACGGTGGACACAAATAGCCCCCAAGAATGGCAGTGATTAACCAAATTAATTTATCCCTACCTCTCCCATCAGTAGTTTGAGCAGAGTTGATTTTCCAGCACCGTTTGGGCCAACCAGTGCCACCCTGGTGTCCAGATCTATCCCAAACTCGAGGTTTTTGTATATGCACGGCTGAGAAACAATAGATCATCAATTAATATTCACCTGGAATACACTGCATTTTGCCAAGTAGAGGGGATAATGGATGGTGTTTCTGAAGAAGGAGTGGAGGAGGTGGAGAGCTCACCGTGTCTTCTGAGTATGTAAAACTGACATTCTGGACCATGATGACTGGAGGCGGGATCTTCCCACAGGGAGGAAAGTAAAATGACAGTGTCTGTGGGGAAGAAACAGCCTTTACTATATTGAATCTGCATCAGTTACATCCTTATCATTCTCGCTGAATGTCATCTTACAACGAAACATTCACACTGAAAGTAATTATGTGTGTGAATAATCAAACAAACGGTCTTGGACTGCTTCCAGCATCTTGAGACAATTTGAAGTATTCATTAGAGAATTTAATCTGGAAATTCTCCTGGGCCTTACAGCAACTTTAATTGGTAAGAGCATGTACAATGTGCCAACTAGAGTCACAATCGAATTGTTACCTCAACCTTAAGCTACTTTAATGAGAGATGAGGTCAGTCAGTCAGCAAAACAGCTTATATTACATTCATCTGAAACACCTCATGGTAGCTAAATTAGGCTGAGGTGCTTTGGAGGATGAGGAGGATGTGAAGTAGTGGGAAAGTGTACATATTCGGTAACAGAATCAAACATGGTTAAAAGTGCACAAAGCCTCTCACCTTGTCATTAACAACTCGCTCAGTCAGGCCTGAGGCTACCATTTTCTGCAGGGTCTTCTCTTTGCTCTGAGCCTGTCTGGCAAGCTTGGCAGAGCCATGTCCAAACCGTGCTATGTAGTTCTATTCACAGATCAAGAGAACAATGTATAATCAATACACATACCAATCACAAAAGTAATGATGATTAAAAATCAGCTGAAAAAATAGGGTTAACTTTCAGTGAATAACCATAAAGAATTCTGAACCAGGTGTGTGGCTATCATGTATGTTCCTCACTGTGGCACCTTGTGGAGTGAAATGTCAGTGCCTTGGCCATGCTGGCCGAGTGATCTACTTGGCAAACAGCTGTGGGAAAGCCTGCAAACACGCCCGGGGCTAGTCTTAATCCCTGGATGGGAACCAGGCCAGGGAGCAGGGTCACCAAGACACGCGTGAAAGGGAGATGGATGGACAAGCAAAAGGGAGAAAATAGGGGGCTCTCTCACACGCAAGGCTTGGCTTTACTCACCTTCATGTGTGCAATCTGGTCTTGCTCCCAGTTGTAGCGTTTCATCTGATTCTCCTCCAGCTCCTCCCTAGTCTTCACATATTGGTCGTAGTTGCCCTGCAATCAGTCAAGCACAGACCAGCATGAGACACTTGCTGAGACTGCACTTGGCACATGTCTTTTATTTATTAAAAACCTCACAAATTTGGCGCTCATTTTGAATAATAGGGTTTGCCATTATAATGGCTGATGGAGGTCTAATTTAATCCTAACACCGTGTTTAGCACTCTTGCACTTCAAAGCCACCAGCAAGGGGACATAATTAGAAACAGCCATAAAGACATCAGATCCTGCCTTCTATGGCTGTTATTAGCGTTCAACTGGCATCAGGCCCTCACGTCCACTCCTGGTATTTGTCCAGGGGGATTTGACAAGCCTGTCACAGATCCCACAAAACCTTGCATGCTGATGACGCCTCTGCCTGTCAGAAACAGGCGCATACAGTGGCTACATGCATTAGACAAATGCTATGCACTCTTAGCCGCCTTTTTTTCATTCACACAATAGCCAGATATGGCTTATATTTAACAGAAGCAATACATTTACAATGTTAAATGTTTTGCAGTAATGATATTTAACACAGGCAGGCAGACAGACAGTCCTCTATAGCATCAACAGAATCATCTTCTATTAATTACCGTGTAATACTTGAGTTTCCTTTGATGCAGGTGGATGATGTTTGTGCACACACCATTTAGGAAGTCTTGTGAGTGTGATATGAGGACCAGGATTCTCTTGAACCTGACAGATGAAGAGCATTACTTAGCGCATGCCTAATAGACTAGCATTAAGCATTTTTTTAAAAGCTACTAGAACCTGGTTAAACTCTAATTTGTAACTCTCATTGTTGTTCATTGTCCTAATTAGATATTTATTTATTTATCTAGAATTTGCCTATAGACCCTTTCTGAGTGCCCCTGAGAAAATAGCCTGACTGATACTGATTGATTGTAATTAATTGTACCACCAACAGCCTTCATTGTGTACATTCATTGTATCACCAACCGCCCTTCAACGACAACAGATAAAAATTATTGACATTTTCCAAGCAAGGAACTGAATGTGCTCACGATTTGAGTTCTTCCTCCAGCCACACACAGGCATCCAAGTCTAAGTGGTTAGTTGGCTCATCGAGTAGCAACATGAAGGGCTTGATGAACAGCGCTCTGATAAGAGACAAAAATACAAAAGAAAAAAATATAAAAGAAAAAGAACACAAACTGAAACAATTCAAAATGAACAACAATGCACAACAAACTGTCAACTTAGACACACACCCACACACACACACAAACACACAACTTAACCATACACACACACACATTATTTCTAGGTATCATAACAGCTAATACAAGCCTTTCTGGAAAATGCAAAATTTGGGTCAATTTAAATCTTTATTGGGTCAAAGAAATTTTTATCTCTCCCATGGTTTTTAGAACAGAGAAACAATTCAGTAGAAAACAGCCTGTGAATATGACCTCTTACCTGGCTAGTGAGACACGCATCCTCCAGCCGCCACTGAAGTCCTTGAGCTTCTTGCGCTGCATGGCTGGGGTGAAGCCCAAACCGTGAAGGATGCGTGAGGCCCGCACCGCAGCCTGGTCGGCATCCAGCTCCTCCAGACGCTCATACAGTTCCATGAGCTTCTCACATTCAGCTGCATCACAAACAAGCAGAGGGTTCACCCACAACCTTCTCAATGACAATCATAATCTAATTAGATATTTCTCTCTAACTCTAAACTTTATATATAAACACACACTGACATGGTAACCCCTATACATGTACTCTACAATACACACCTCTAACTATTTTTAACTACACACTGTCAAAAATTTAAATGGGTCCATAATCAAACAATGCATTAATGCAATTTAACATCATGAAATAACAGAACCCAAGGTTTTCTAAGACATTCCTGTGTGTGAGAGAGAATGGGACAGAGAGATAGTGTGCAGATTTGCCACTTACCATCCTCATGCGCTAGCCGTTCAGCCTCCTTCTCCAGCTTGAGCCTCTCCTCATCCACCTCCATAACACATTGTAAGGCTGTCTTGTCACTGGGCTCCATCTCACGTGTCAAGTGGTAGATGTCAATGTGCTCTGGGATGGGGACCTCGCGGTGACCAATAGCAGACAACAGCATGGTCTTGCCTGTTGGGAATAGGCCAGAGAGAATTCATCAATTGATTATTCATAGCTGACTAATAAAGCCACAGGAGAGCATGTAAATATTGCATGCAGATAATCTCAAAGATCTGAAAATACCAGGAAAGATGAAGTGCACGACAAAATTTGTGGCTATTTTTTACACCAACAAATAAATGTAAAACCTAAAAACAACACGAGACTAAATAATGATTTAAAAGCAACTAATCATATAGCCCAAAGGAGTTTTATACTTATTTATTTATAGCAGCACTGAATATCCTAAGCACTTTTACATAATACTTCGGCAACTACCATTACTAATATAAATGATTACCCTAGGGTACTATTTTTTTTTTTTTTTTATTTCAAGCACCAATTTAAAGCCAGGAATTTAGTCTGTGCTTTCTACCATTCATTTTTTTTGTGACAGGATCCCAAGTGGACAACGCTAAATACAACTGATAATGCTTCACTGCAGTGGTGTTTGTACCTGTGCCGTTCAGACCAATGAGTCCATAGCGGCGGCCTGAGTTCAGCTCCAGGCTGGTGTCACTCAGAAGCTCCTGGCCATGGAAGGTGAGCGATAAACTGCTAATGTGCACATCTGTGCTGTTGGGGTGTGACGCCAGGACCCCTGTCACAGCCCGTGCCTCAATTTTTCGCAGTTCAAATTCATCCAGCTCCTTTGTGAGTAATGCCAAGTCTGTTTCAAAAGAAAACCCCAAACAGAAGTAATGTCAGTTAAAGAGATCATAACATTACTGGCATATAAAAAGCATACAAAAATGGTACTACAAATATTTCATTTTAATGACAATTTACTGATTCTTCACGCAGGAATACACAGGGTATCTCCAGGATGGAAACCCCAGTGTTTTTTTATGTTCACATTACAACTGCATTATACTGTAGCACTGAACCAACCTCCATTGACCGTTCCATTTTGCTGGTTCTCTTCATGTTCTCCTACCCAATTCACCTCTTCTGTCTTCTTGACACGTTGACGAGCCTTGGCTGCCTCCTTCTTCTTGGCAGCCTTCTTCTTGGCCAGGTCAGACGGCATGGCTGCAGCTAAGGACAGCAACCCAAGACAAAATATTGCCCTGTAGGTGACCCAAGTAGTACTGACTGCATTATGCAACACTCAAATTGCATCCGAACAGAAATATATAATTTGTGAAAATAATAATAAATATTAATAAACAAATTAAATACACTAAAATAGCACAGTGTAATACTGCGTACAGTAAACTTTAAAAGTAAGTATTCTCTTCACAAAAGGCTAGAAAGTCTACCACTGAAACCACTGTTTTATAAAATTAGTCAATCATTTCAGCCAGTTACAAACACACAATAGGCCAACATTCTATCAGTGAAAACAACTAGCAAGTTGTTATGTAATGCAATGGGTACAAATAAGAGATTATTTGGAGAAATGGGCCCAAAACACCACTGCTCACGCATGAGTGCGCTACGCACTCAACTCAGCGCTTTCATATAGTGTGCCAACTTCTGCGACAACCCTGTACCAGAGCCCATTTATAAAAAAATCTATCTTCTTTTACTACCTCGCAGTTGTAAGTTATAATGCATTGCGGATAGTGAGCAAACTTACGTTTTGAGGAATATTACGAGTGACATACTATTTTAAACCAAAACACTCTTCTTCACGTCTTGTCTCTTGTCTTTATGTATGACTACCTGAATAAACCAAACACCGGTCATTTTATACATTGGCTACTGTTAGCTAAATGCTAATATGCAAACCTATGGGCCCAGTTTAGACAGTTCCAGCTAGTAGTAATGGCACTGGTATTAGGTCAGTCATACCTTACAATATGCCAAATCTCAATCGCTATTAAAACACATTTTCATATATGTCACAATTCTTATTAATATCGAAACAAATTCAATAAAATGTATGCTAGTTGTATTTACTAGAAGAAAAAAATGTTTCAGCAGTCTATCTGTGGTATGGTGGCTAAAAATCATAGTGACTGACATCCACGTTGTGTCCAGGAGCGCTAACGTTAGCCAGCTAAGTTTTCTTGACATACTGACTCAGGCTGTAATGACATATCCGACAGTGGCTGTTTCATGTCGTTAACATTGTGATAGACAAACAGTATTACCAACAAGACCAATGGAATGTATTTATCTTTCCAATACACATGGCTTATGAGGTGTCTTACCTTGGTGACTAGGATCCGGGACACTCTGTACCAAGTGTGACAAACGCGCTTTTCTCTCTGCTTCACACCGGGTAGACGATGAATCGTCATACCATATTTGGTTAAGGGCGGTAAGATTCAGCCTCCGCCTCCCTTTGGGAGGGCCTAGAAATAGCTGCACACGCTGGCTTTTAACGCTGTTACATAAAACTCTGGTTAATTAAAGGCGCTCTAAGCGATGAGACGCGTTTTTAGGACTAAAACATTTATTGTTACATACAGCAAACATCTCCTCACAATCTGCTAGCTGCCTGTCCCCTGAACACACTGTAAAAAAACGCGGTCTCTGTAGACAGCCCAGGCTCCACAAACGGCTAAAAAACACAGTGGGCAAACCTAGCATAACAAACGAAATGAAACATAACAAACATTGTTCCAGCCAATAAACGACAAGAAGGATTTGGAGGAGGGGTTGGGTGGGGGTTAGTGCGCGTGAGTCTTTCAGGAGGCATGGGAGAGAGGGGGAGGAGGGAGCTATCCTCCGTTTTGTTTGACAATACTTCGGACGTCAACAAGAAGTGACATCAAACACAATCGCTTAGAGCGCCTTTAATTAAACAAGTGTTTCAACAAACAAGCATTTACTGGGTTTTCAAATGGCGAATTCAAGGAATCGCTTGCATACTAGTATTTATTGAAAGATTGAAAGAGAGAAACACATGAGGCTTCAAGTCACTCAGTAGCCTATATATTATCTCATGAAATATCTAATGGTAACTCAGTATTTTGACAATATTGGAAAGAACTAATTAAGTTTTCAGCTGTGTTGTGTATTTTTTTCATCATTTTTGTACCATTCTTTCATTTTTTTATTGTGTTTCCATTTTCAATCTAGACGTTAAAATCTCATCAAATATTACTTGTTTTTACCTAAACAGTATCCAAATACTGTAAGCACCAAACGGCAGGAGGAAAGTCCAAATTATGTTTATCCAAGCCATAGTTTCCCCCTTGCCTGTTTAAATGGTACTGATTTTCTTTACCCCCGCACAACACTTGTCTGTTGTAATGATCACGAAAACATCACCAACTCCAGCAGAAGAATTTGAGTTGTGGACAAAGTTGATGTGTCGCATTCTGCTAGGCCACAGTGAGTGGAACATTTTTGGCTCGTATGTTGTTTCCACGGAGGGGTAGGCTAACAGCACTTTTCTTCCTCCTCTGAACGTGCATAGAACCGTTAGGATGTCTTGATAGCAGAATTAGGAAAACAATGTGGATTTATAACTTCAGAGATGGATATGTGTTTGGAACAGGGAGAGGTTACTTGTAATAACGATGTAATTTCGTGTTATGTCAATTACCAACCCGATCGACATTAAAAGCGCAAAAAATGGTAACCGGATTTCGTTAAGAAACTGATGGGAACTGTCCATAGCTAGCGTTAACTTGACGTTAGCCACATAATTTCGGTAATGTTCCCCTAACTGTTCATTTTTGGAATTTTATCCGAATGATAATGTCTTTCAAAGGAACTATGTTGATTGATATTGCAAGTAAGTGTTAATGAGATCTTGAACATTTACACAATTATTGCCTTGCCTTTATGTTTCTTTGATTGACCTCCAACATCCGGTAGATGCGATTTAGTATAGGATGTGGCAGAGTGAACAAAACATTTTGTGTTGTTTTAGCCGATAGTAACAGCATTAAGAATGTCACAGTGAATATTTTATAGCCAGCGTCAATTTGTTATAAAATAGGTGGAGCGTTATTTAAGAGCATTGTGCTTTGTTTAATGCATTGGTGGACACAGTACGTCAACACTATTGGTTGTATTTGATGCGGCAGATTGTGGTGATTATTTGGGGCGCCTCAGTCTCCCCCGTTGTTTACCTGGTACTCCAAGTAATATCGAGCAAAGGTGAAGTTGGACCAACGCCGGGAGCTTTGCGTTTTTTCGCTCCCTTCAAAAAGGACTTCAAAGCAGTCTGTGATACAAGGCTTTTGACAGAGCGTTGCGAAGCAGACCCAGGTGCGCCATGCGTCTCTCATCTTTCCTCGCGGTTTTCCGGCCTGCTCTCCCCCTCATCCTGGGTCTTTCTTTGGGCTGCAGCCTGAGTCTGCTGATGGTGTCATGGACTCAAGGGGACACAGAGGAGTCTTGTGGCGATGAGCTTGGGAATGGAGGCTTGTTTGCTGGTGGTCGTATGGGGGATTCTCAGGATAATCAGGCGGGTGGAGGTGGAAACGAAGACTTTCAGCCACGTATTGTGCCCTATCATAAAGACCCAAACAAACCACACAAGAAAGTTCTCAGGTAAGTTCTCAGGTGATTATTATGTATCTAATCATTTTTGACCATCCAGATCGTGTCAGCATATGTATCATGGGCAGATTGAAATAAGTGTGCTATTAAAGAAGCATTCAGCATCTCTGTAGGAATTAGGCCACATATTTCTACCTTTGTCACACTGGGCTTCGGATTGGAACACAAAACTAAAAACCTGTGTCAGCTGGTGTTTTATTAAACATGTTCAGCATTTTAGCGAGAGTAAAACTAGAGACAGATTGATAATACTTCATCTCTGTTTGAAGAATTGAGGAAACCAGAATTTCTTACTCTTGAATAGGTGATAGCATGTGTTGAAATGTGTTGCAACATTGCCAAAGCCCTAAGGGAGCACTATTCCTCTATAAAACTGACTGAGACAGTGAAATTCTGTTAAGCTTTGAGTTGAAAAGACTCCAGCTTGATGTCCTCTTTACTGTGTCTGGACCGTCTCGTTTTAATCTGATTACCCCTTAAAATGGGGATGAGCCCCTTTTCAGTGTACCTGTTGTTGTAATGTAATGTAAATGTAATATAATGTAATGTAATGTAATGTAAAAAGAGCATGGCCAATTCCAGACAAAATTGTATATAAAAAAGGCCCTTTCTCTTATGTCTATCATAAATTTGTAACACACTGTCAACAAAAATACTGTATAAGATGGATTTTGGTGCTTTGCATTCAAGCATAAATCCCCATATACGCTATTGTCAGCAATATTTATTTAAGCACAAATGTGGAATAGTCAGTCACTCTAACATCTTTTCAAACAGTCATCTGTATGCGCTTGTACGCTCTCTTTACAGGCCCAATTTGGGTATACTATGCTGCCTCATTGATTTGAAACTGTCTTCCTCATTTCGGCACCTTGATAGCTTAAAAAACACGTTTATGTGGGTTCAAGTGAAAGGAATTTTAATAACTTCCAGGGTAAATGAATAGGCCTGATGATAGATAGTAACAGAACCCCCAAGGTGTCTTGTGTCAGTCTTTATATTTGAATGTCATTCAGGAGGGGTAGAGTATTATGCCCACCCAGCCACACTGTGAGACTGCCTTACGCAAAAGAAAAACCACAAGCACAACAAAACAAATGACCATGATAATGACAAAATTCACTGTGTGACTCACACACGGGAGTTAATAAAATAACACACATGCCTCCGAAGTGACATGTTTTCAAGCATGATCAAAGCGTTTATGGTCTTAGTCTTGTAAACAGGGATATTAATCTTTTTCTGTTTGTGTGTTCTGGCCTCTTTTGGAATCAGGACACGCTACATCCACACGGAGCTGGGCATCCGAGAGCGCCTCCTGGTGGGCATCCTGACTTCACGTGCCAACCTAAACACGCTGGGCGTGGCGGTGAACCGCACAGTGGCACACCACTTTCATCGCACCTTCTTCTTCACTGGCCTGCGCAGTGCCAAAGTACCGCACGGTATGTCGGTGGTGGCACACGGTGATGACCGGCCTGTGTGGCTCATGTACGAGACGGTGCGCCATTTGCACCAGCACCACGGAAACGACTATGACTGGTTCTACCTGGCTCAGGACGACACGTACACGCAGGCCGAGCGCATCATGGAGCTTGTGGGCCACCTGAGTGCCGGCCAAGACTTGTATATGGGCCGTGCCGAAGAATTCATTGGTGGGGATGAGCGCGCACGCTATTGCCATGGTGGCTACGGCTACCTGCTCTCCCGCAGTCTGATGGCCCGTCTGCAGCCACATCTGGACTCCTGCCGCAATGACATCCTGAGCGTCAGGCCTGACGAGTGGCTGGGACGCTGTATCATTGACTATTTGGGCCTGAGCTGCTTGGAGGTGCACCAGGTGAGGCTTTTAGAATGAATGATTCAACAACATTAGATCTATTCAGGGTTTGTTCTGGTGCATTATAGTTAACATTTACATGTAACATGTAAGATGTTTTTCTTAATGAAAGACTGTTATATTGCTTTTGCCTGTCCATTCTGTCCATGCCTTGTGTTCTTCATAGCTGGGATGGTACTTGGGGTTACCCTAATTAAAGACTATACTGTGACCTCCAGACTCAGGCTGGCTCTTGACCCAACCACCACTGCTGTGCACCTGAGATTAATTAACAGACAGTAAAAAAAGAGAAGGGTGTATTCTCTGGTTGTACGCCGCAGTGACACGTCATCTACATTTTTCATAAGACTCCCCTGTGAAGACAGTATGCATGAAACTGTTAATGCAGTCTCCTTAACACGGGCCACTTCAGGGTTGGGGGCTGTAAAATAAAGCACCCCTCATTGCTCTTGCGTCAGAGTTTCACCACCTCCATTTTCCAGTGTGTCACAATTTCAGTGCCCCAGTCACATAGGCCTTATTGTTTTCCCAGTGGAGCACTGCTGTCTGGACTACCCCTAGTGGGCAATTTAGAGAGGGGCTGAGGTAAATAAGCAAAAAGATCTGTGCAGATAAACATATAGTGGGCTTAATACTATTAATATGCCAGTTGAGGCTATTAGTGTTTACTAGTTGAGGCTATTAGTATTTATCAGTATTTACTCACAATCATGCAGAGAAATTTACTCTGACTGAGGAGTCTGTATTAAACTTAATGTCGGGCCTGATGGCCATTTTTTAGGTAACAGAAGTAATACTCGTATACTGTACACGTAGCCCGGGCCCGCTCATACTCCCTGTGACGCTACATTCAATTTCGCGAGCAAGTCAGTCTGGCCAGGCTGCCGATTTAGAGGAATTATCATCCCAAACTCGAGGGCACCAATGAGAAACGAGCTTGAATGAGACTGAGTGGTCTGATTGGTTGTAGATTCTGACTGCCGCCGGTTAAGCCCGCCTCCCAGAATTTGGTTAGTATCGTAGAATGGCCAGACCAAGCTCTTATGAGCTTTGTAGTGGCTCTAGCCAGGCTACTGTACACAAGTAGCAGTACTGTATACTGTACATTTCAACATTACTGCACATTTTGTAATAAACTGCTTGTAATAATCAGTAGAAACTGTAGAAACGGTTATTATGGTGTTACAGCTGGTTTATGTGGTAGCTGCCTATTTCCCCTTAGTTCACGAAATGTCGGACTGACACTAGACTTTTCCAGCGTTGGGGTGCCAGTCGGTATGGCAAGGCTCGGCAGTGTTTACTCTGTCTGCATTCCGTCTGATTCACAGCCTCTTCTCTGAAGCTCCCGGACCCAGGCATGCCCATCCTTAGAGCCAGGGCTGACGCAGGCCTTATTTCAAAGGGGGGTTGCAGTGAACACCACTTTCTCTTTTTCACGCCACATCTGAAGTTGATGGGCCCTGGCGTGAAGACAGATGTATAGTTCCTTCAATAGCAAAATCTTTTGTACCAACACAAACATCGCCTGGGATTTAAAGGCAATGATTTGACAGATAAATGCAGAGAAATATAACTGAAAATACTTTCAGGTAGGAAGTTGTGTTAGGTTAGAGGAGGTTAGCGCAAGGAATTGAACCAAGTAATGTCCTCATGGTACATTGACTGAATTGACTATGTCAGTACACATATTTTTTTTCACTACATCACATTTCTAGCATTAGTAGGATGTTAGGGGGACGGTAACTTGGAAAATATATTTTTTTACACCATTGTCGATACTCTAGACTGCACTGTTTTTGTAGCATACTGAAGCACACTCCTCCTATCTGTTCTGCAGGAGATGACGTACCGCTACTTTGAGCTGCGCAAGAATGCCGACCCTGACCGTGAGGACAGCCCGCAGTTTAAGAATGCTTTCACCGTGCACCCAGTGTCTGAACCAGGCCTCATGTACCGCCTGCACAAGCGCTTTAGCCAGATCGAGCTGGACTGGACCTATGCTCAGATTCAGCAGCTGCAGGTGAGCCCCCAGCATCAGGAGATCAACACAGGGCTACCTCACATTTCAAAACTGCTGCTCACATAGTCTTATTACTTGAAAAAAACACAGCCTCCACTGTCAATTCCTAATCAGGTCAACAATCCAAATAAGATCAACTGAATAGAGCTCTAACATTTTAGTGTCTAGGTTATTTGACCAGTTTATTGGAGTACTAGCTATCATACAGTATATCATATATATTACTATAGTACTGTAAAATAGGTAACACATTGGTTTTGTGTATGAAGACCTTGCTGAGGTTTTAGAAATGCGGGACATATCTTTGCCCAGTCACCCATGACATTCCAAGAGCCTTTGGAATGTTAGGCTAATGTGAGATTTGGGAGGGTTTCCTGGAGTGTTAGGGATAGTCTGTCAAAATCCATGTCTTTCTCTTGTACACTTTCCTGAACTGAGCATGAACATGCTCTGCTGTGTCAGTAAAATGAAGGAAGGGAAAAAAAACACTGCACATGCAGGAATGTAGATGGTTTTAAAGTCAGTGTAGAATTTTTTATGTATGTCTTTATTCTAAACCAAGATCCAAAACCATCTTTTGAGGAACAACATTTTATTTTCTTACAGTTGTCACAGAACTACATCAGCCTCAATGCATGCAGTGGTAAACAGGGTTTATAGATTTTGTCAAACCATACTCATGAGGCATCAGCAATTTGGCAATATGGCAAATCATATTTTGGGCCAAAAAAAGACTGTATTTGTCAATGTAACAAATTGACCATTGACTGTAGATAGTGAAAACGTAATCATGTGAGCAATGTTGTGAGCTCACTGGCTTTAGATGATATTTAGTGGCCTCCTCTTCAAAATGGGAGCCGGCCTATAGACCTGGCTCGACCGCCCCCCCCCCCCCCCCCCACACACACACACTCCTGCACTCAGACATCACTCTGACTCTGGCTCTCGCGCCAGTGCTCGTTATGTGTCACTGGGCGGCAGGACAATGAGAGGATGTCTCCATAGACAGAGCGAGTTCCCAGTGACTGACTAGCAGCCACCTGCTGTGTCAAACTGGCAGGAGTTACCTAATGATGTGCCCGCAAGGCCACCACAGCCCAGACTGTAAGCAATTTTTGCTTACCAGTCGCCGACATGTCACTGTAAAACAACAATATTGTGGTTGTTAAAAAAGGTCCTATGGGACAAATTGTCCAAATCGTGTTCATGATGATGCAAGAACTCCACCGGAAGTCCTGTCCTGTTCTTCGAGTCCTGCCTCCTGTTTTCTGTACATTTTTCTGTGCATTTTGATAACTTGTACTTCTGCAGCTGCTGCACAAATAGCCAAGGATTTAAATAGAGCCACAGCGCTCTCTTTCATCCCACACTGTTTACAGAGCCTACAGCAGCTCTGCTGCCCCGGATCAGGCAGATTTGGCAGCAACCTGTGCGCACTCAGCACAGTATGTACCTGCATAGAGGTTACAGCACACTGCCATTTATACTTGGTAGCCCAAATAGGGAATAAAGCACTAGCCCCCCATGCACAATTTTATTATACTGGCAATATAGTTTTCAGTCGACTTTTATTTGTACAATATTGATTCTCAGTACCATATAGAGTAATACCATATTGAAAGGAATTTTGTAAACAACATGAACTTGAAACATACTCTTTATATATGAGCAAAATTACTTTTGAGCTATGTAATATTTATAAGTCATGTTTTTGAAATCTGCAAAAGATATGTTTTTTATATTGAGTCTTTGGTAGCTGTTAACGGTGTCTTGTCTGTCCGCTGTACAGGCTCAGATTAGTAATCTGAGTGAGCTGACGCCTGAGGGCAAGGCTGGCGCCACGTGGCCCGTGGGCATCAACTCTCCCTTCCACCCCAAGACCCGCTTCGAGGTCCTCAACTGGGAGTACTTCACCGAGGACCACATCTACTCATGCGCAGACAGCTCTCCCAAGTGCGAGCTGCGTGGTGCCGACCGTTCCGACGTGAGCGCTGTCCTGGAAACGGCCGTGGAGCGCCTCAACGAGCGGTACCAGCCACAGCTGCGCTTCCGCAAACGCCGCCTGCTCAACGGTTACCGCCGCTTTGACCCCACGCGAGGCATGGAGTACCAGCTGGACCTGGCGCTGGAGGCCTACACGCAGAAGGGCCACAGCCAGGTGATCGCCAAGCGCGTGGGGCTCCTACGCCCACTGAGTGCGGTGGAGATCATCCCCATGCCCTACGTCACAGAGGCCACACGTGTGCAGGTAAGAGCTCAGGCTGAGGTGACGTCATTCATTAAACCTTTAACTGCAGACATGTTAGGGAACAGCACAGGCACACACAACACCCATATCAAAACTCATATCAGAGGAAACTAGAACACAGATTCAGGGATCAGTTCATATTTAGCTAAGGGTTACAAAACTAAAATATCAGAATAAGCTAAGTGAAAAAATATTGTCTCTGTAGAATATAAGTATCATTAATAAATAATGAATAAAAATGCCAGTTTCTATGCAGTTTTATGGTTTTTACATGGTTCTCTGTTTCTGCAGTTTTGTTTTACATTTGGTTTCTTTTTGTTCAGGTCATCTTGCCAGTGACGGCCCGTGAGCAAGACTATGTGGGCAACTTCCTAGACGCGTACGTGATGAATGCACTGGACACCCGTGACAATGTGCAGCTCTCTTTTCTGTTCGTTTATGATCCGTTCGATGCCCAGCGCGTCAGCCAGACGGACGTATTTGCAGGCGCCAAAGCCATGATCGGGGAGGTGGAGAAGCGCTATTCCGACGTCAAGATCCCCTGGATCAGTGTCAAGACCGAGGTGCCGTCCCAGGTCAAGCTCATGGACATCATCTCCAAGAAGCACCCCGTGGACACGCTCTTCTACCTGGCCAGTGTGTGGACTGAGGTCAACGCCGACTTCCTCAACCGCTGCCGCATGAACGCAATCAGCAACTGGCAGGTGTTTTTCCCCATCCACTTTCAGGAGTACAGCCCCTCGCTCGTCTACCACGACCAGCAGCCGTCGGCCTCCTCCTCGTCCTCCTCGCTGGGCTCGGACACGCTGCGTGATGGCCACTTTGACCGCCACGTCTTCGACGAGGCCTGCTTCTACAATGCCGACTACATGGCGGCACGCACCAAGATGGCCGCCGACATCCTGGACAACGAGGAGCTGCTGGAGAGCATGGATGTGTACGACGTCTTTGTGCGCTACTCTGGCCTGCATGTCTTCCGTGCCGTGGAGCCGGCCCTGGTGCAGAAGTATGTGCGGCGCACGTGCAACCCGCGTTTCAGTGAGGACATCTACCACCGCTGTGTGCTCAGCAACCTGGAGGGGCTGGCCTCACGTTCGCACCTGGCCATGGCGCTGTTTGAGCAGGAGCAGGCCAACAGCACCTGAGCATACCTGAGATGCTCCTCACTTGCTAGGAGGGTCTTGAAGGTTAAAATTAACTATGCTTTGTCTTTCCCAGAATTGCCTTGCCTGGAGAACTTTTTGACATTCCAATGCTGGAATGAGTCACTTGATGCCATGAAAACTCCCCCTTTGGCAGACATAGGTGTCGAGAGGGGGTGGAGTGGGAGGTCGGACTTTGCCAACAGGAGATCTTGTGTGTTTACAAGTTTTCTGGTGTACTTAAAGCACACATTTCAATATTGGAATAAACAGGGAAGGCCTTAATTGAAGTAGTTTCGAGGCCATGATAACAATGTATGCACACTGTGCCAGTAAAGGAGCTGCTCTCTCTTGCTGAATTTTGGGGAGAGGTGGGTGATTGATGGCAAAGGTCAGTTGTGTTTGTCTGATCTTCCTTAATGCTGTGAGACAGCCCTGAGCCTTTGGATGTGTCAGTTGTGTACCTGATTGTATGAGAATCAAATGAAGCCATGTCTTATAAATGTAATAAAAGAGACAATTCATGTTATCTGCGATGTGTGACCAACATATATTTACTTCACCAGTTGACTCTTTCCTTTCATTCAATGTATCAAATATCATAACCCTCAGTATTTTTTGTCACTACTGTATGCATTCTGCATTAATTTGGAAGAATTTTTACTTCAGTTCATATTTAATTACTTTGTCTTGGCTTATCCATCCACTACTTTTATCTATTCATTTTCCTGGTATTTGTTTCCAAACATGACTCAATGATTCTTTTTGGTGAATTGTACGAGTGTTGATAGAGTAGTCAGGAATGAATTGGTTGTGCATATTTCAGATTCCTACCTTAGGGGATTTAGCATGTAGGGTAGTCGTAGTGTGTCTTGTCTGGGCCTAGACAGGCCAGTGGGAGCTGTGATAAGTGGCTTTGGCCTCTCGGCTGTCACACTGAGACTGGAGACCCGTCGTCTTCCTCCACCAACATAATCCTCAGCTCGTGCCCAGGGCCAATTCAATTTCCTGTGTTTGCACCGATGGGGTTCACTGGAAGGGCTGCATGAAATATGGCTCCCAAGCACCACCACCACCCTCACCCCGAAGCCTCTGCCTCACACCACAACCCACAAAGGTGCAAACACACAGGAATACGTGCTTTGCACATAATTGAATAGCCTCATTTATCCATCTGTCTCGGTTCTGATGCCTTGAACAACTCACCAGTGTGGAAACCTGAACTCTTGTGGCATTGTGTGACACTTCAACCCCATAGTACCACTCTGTAACCTCACATGGGAAAAATGACTTGGTAATAATGCTCAATTTTGCCATGCCAAGCCCTTTTTGCATTGAAATTCGCTGCATTCAGTTTGTATGACACCTCTGGCTGAGAGCTGTCGGCAGAGGTTAGCTGACAGCAGCAGAGAGAAGTGAATGTATATGGTTTTCACAGGGTGCATTCCTAAGGCTGAGTGCTTCTGCAGAGCTGTGGAAATGTGCCTTAAGGCACAAGCCATACAGTTGACTGTGCTGCACAGACAGTATCTTTGTGGGCCTGCCAGTAACCTCCACAAAAACCTCTAGATCGCATACTCTGTCACACACATACAGACACATTGACAGATACAAATGACACACAAAGACACTGTAAACTTTCCTAGTATTTCCTTTCCAGTCTATTTTCTAGTTTTACTATTTGTTTCTACCTCCAAGACACACTCAATACATCTCCTCTAACTCCCTATTGCCAATATAGTCTACCTTTCTCTATTTTTTCCCTTCAGATCCTCTGCTCTACTTGAAGTTCACAGACTCCTTCCTCCTCCTCCTATATCTTTCTTTTAACATCGCTCCTACTCAAATTCTCGAGGGTAGTGGGGCCTCCCAGCGTCAACGCTGAAATTCAGTGCACATGTCTGGGGAGTTTGGATCAGCAAAGTTGGCTCAGAATGCCTGGAAGATAGTGGAAGCAGCCTGCTGGCGGCTGGCTTAGTTCCAACTAAGGAAAAGTGATCCGTTTTCCTACCACTAGTGTGGTTCTCAATGACTCCGTTCACACATCAATTTAACACCCTCCCCATTAACCATTCCCTTCTGCTTGAGGTGTTTTGAGAGAAAGAGAGATCAACAGCGGAGAATCGCATACATAACAAGTGTGCGCACACCTTTCTGTAAAATAACACGTTCTTCACAAAGCCAATAGTTGCGAAAGATTGAAAGGATTTCTGTGAGCAAGACTTGGGGTTGGGTGCTAGACAGACATTCACCGGAGGGAGAGAAGGCTTCCACCTGCCTCCCTCACAGCCAGAGAGCGGCGCACAATGCAGAGCTTGTCTGAGCACCGGAGGATGCCGTGAGTGGGGAACCATGCCAGAGAGAAGTAGAGCTTTCTCTACTATGGGAGCTGTTTATACACATCTGGCAAAAATAAATGGGGATATAATGGCAGCCCAGTGAATGAGGATATATTACAGTCTACATCCTGGGAGAAAAAAAGATGTGTCAAAGCATCATTCTAATAAATTCTAATGTAGTTTTATTAGATAGTACTTACAATATTTGAAAATAAATAGATTATTGGAAGAAATGCAAATATATAAAATCAACACATCTACCAACTTTATGGCAACAGACAAATTATTTTTAGTAGAGCTGGAATACTGATTTATAATTTACTCTCAAGAAGAGCAAGACTGTATCTTTTGTGAGTGTACTAAATTAATTAACTTCACTTTTTCTGTTTTCATAATTAACCCAAATAGCTTCTTTCCATTTGAACACGCTGACCTCCTTTGCTGATATAGTGTTGGTTTAGGGACTGGCCAGAAGAGGGCAGTACTACCCAACAAAATTAGTTTGAAGAATTGGGAACGATGCACCACAGATTTTTCCACTCTAAGCTATCTAATGTCACATTATGTCTGTGCAGCTGACAATGACACATCTTGGCAATAGGCTTACATATACATAGTCATAAATAAAGACATCAGACCACAGTTCTTTTCAGCTTTCTTGCATTTACAAACTTTGGCAAGCGCTTATTTATTGACATCCAAGCAGTCTGACAGTGACAAAAAAAAGTCACAGCTGTTCCTTCACTTGGTTTTCTCTTTGCTGACAGTAGATAAAGGTGGTGTTTAAAAAAAAAACAATGAGACATTCCATTTTGGTAAAGAGAGTGCCTTCTCAGGTTTTCTTTTGACACTAGTCATTCAATAATATTCTTTTTTAGCATCATACAGTAGGCCTTCATTTTTAGCATCATACTGTAGGCCTTCTGCATTAAGCAAGTCAACTATCATTGCACCTGTGTCTGGAGGTACAGCATCTTCACGTCAATGTCTTCCTCAAAGACGTCCTGCTTTAACTTCAGAAACAGTGGGCCACTTGGTGCTTGTGAAAGAGAAGGCTTTAAATAGTTTAAAGAGTTCAACATGCTGACAGCATGTAGGCCGAACATCTGTTTGGCAGCTGTTCCAGGATCCACTAACCCAACTGGACAAAGCTAGTAGAGCACTGGCACCTGCACACGACCGGTTGCATCTTGTGGTTCGACGTGTTCACCATGGCAGCCCAGTGGTGTAGATACTCTTTAGAGTTGGGTTGTCAGGCAGGCTGCATATCAACCATCTCAGACCTTATCAGTATGGGATGCTGACATAGTGGATAGATTTTTTTTTCTTGTGGAGGGGGGAATAGTGAAGTTTGGCTTGTCCATGCAGCATGCGTAAAAAAAAAAATGTTTTCATCGGACGTCTTACATCTTGTAGCAAGATCGAAGACTGATGAAAAGTGCCAACATTACCAACTAAGGGGCATATGCAGTCAACAGAGTGAACATCCATTAATTTGCCAGTCATGCCCCGTTTCTGCCAGGCAGGGGGAACATGAGGGCTCAGTGTAAGCAATCCTGAAAAAGCAACCCAAAAAGAAATAACCTACTAGATGGGTTAAACATGGATGCTACCATTGTATGTCAGCAAAGAGTGTCCTCACTCCTCTAATATACAACCACACAAAAAGTGTTCCTTTTTTAAACTCCAAACTACTTCCCACCCAACCCTAATGCCTCCCTACCCTTCACACAGAAAACTGTACAGCGGTCATCCTACAGTGTAAAATGTCTATTTACATATTACAATTTGTTTCTTTTTCAAATGAAAAAAATGAAGAAAGAATCAACATCCTTGGTGTATTGTTCATCCAACAAGCTCACAAATGTTCTGTATCTATGCCGGTTTCTGTAAGGATTCCACATTTGGAGTCCATTCCCTTTGGTGATTCCTCTAGTTTATAGAATGAGGAATTTCTGGTGCAGACTCCTTCCGTTTCTCTGACAAAAATCAATCCAATGTCAAATGCAACTTAAAGGGAAAAAAAGCACAAATAGTAATTTCCATACTGGGCCTCCGAAATTGGCCATGAACCCAATATCCTGCAACAGGACATATCTGTGGATATATTACATGACTGTTCCATTGGCGCTGAGTCACTGAGATAACAGGAGCACAGTTTGCTTTTCATGCAGTTGTGTAGATCAGACAGGGTCTTCACTCAAATGTGGGAGTGAACAAATGGAATATATACAACAAACCCAAACAGTTGCTTTGAATGCATCTTCATTCCACCCTGTTTCCCTTGATTGTTCCCCATCACAGTTCCATTCAAACTATGTTCACAAACTATATTCACTTCACACAACAACCGTCCTTACTAGACCTTACAGTGCTCCACACCATACACTTAACAGCAGTGAAACATCATGTGAAGAACGTCTAGAGTAAAGAAAAACAGACTATATACAATAAGTAACTATTTTGCTCCACATGTGGTTTGCATTTAGAGTGTGTACCTTGACCGTAGTTTTACTTCAGAGGAGCAATGCTTAGTCCTATCCTTCAGACACACAGAAAGGAGCCTCTGTGCACTAAACACTGCACATATTTTTTTCTACATTTGGTTAAGTAACAAAGAAAGAGCTAAAACAGATGACAACATGATGTGTTCTTCAACACCTCAAAGCTGAATCTCTGGGTACTAATCAATACTGCATCTTATTTCAATATATTAATATTAGTAATATGACTTCATGATTTTACATTGCTGAAGTCATTTTTCTTTAAATTACAATCAAATATAATTTAATACTATGGTTCCCATTACTATTCAAAAAAGAATACTTCAACAAGAAAAATCTCTTTCCATTGTGGTTCTAGGTTTCAGGAGAACCAAAGAATAATCCTTCCAATAAAGCTGCCTGACTTAAAATACTTCATGAAGGGACTGAATTTCAGGAAGGATATTCATGTCATCAGACTTCCAATCAAATTGTTTCTTTAGAGAACCATGACCACAGAATCACACTTCTTGGTGTTCAAAATTCTCGAAATACACACAGAGCTGACTGCTCACATAAAAAATAACACACTCAAATGGCTCGAGCCCAACATACTTGAAATGAGGGAGGCTCATTTGAACTCCCCTTTAGCTATGAACATGAAGAGATGCTTTCTGGAGGATGAGGATCCAGTATAGCCAACAGCACAGATGGTGCCATGTTCGATTTCTTTGTAGGCATCTGCTTGGCACTGTCTCAAGCATTTGGGACCAGGTGGCCAAAAGCATGCTGTTGGCTTGAGTTGCACCTAAAGGCTTGAACCAGAAATGTGGCACTGGGACCAACTTAGATTTGATTGGTTGGCGTGGGGAGGAAAGAGAGAAAAAGACGCAGTGTTTTCCAATGGGCCTGCCTGGACAACAGTTTCAGCGGTAGGCTTTGTGTATTTGAGCACCAGTCAGGTCAAAGGTGATCGCAGGTGTATGTACCAGCTGGTGATGTTCCCTCACACACACACACACACACACACACTACTACATCAGACAGCAGATCCAGGCAGCAGAGGAAACAGATGGCACACATGAGGGAGGCCGGTGGATGCCAGTGGGTGAGGGTTGAAAGGTGAGAGGTGAGAGGTTGGGGAGGCTGTTGAGGATCAGGCTTAGGTGTTCCTCATGGCTAGTGCCTGTTCAAGCTCTTGTCTCCTCTGCTGAATCTGTTCACAGAGAAAGAACAACGCATCACATTACATGGATCCAGCTGCTCTTCCATCTGGGTTAATTACTTTTGCATATAACTCACATATAACCGTATGTAACATTTACATATGAAGGGCTGCAGTGGATCAAAGCTCACCTTTGAGTAGAAGTAGCGGCTAACAGCCTCTTGTGTCCAGGGCTCTTGGTAGAACTCTGCCCTCCTTTCCTCCTCTGGGTTGCCCACCACATCAGTCATCAGCTGCAAGCAGAGGAAGACCATCACCAGTTAACACAAGGCCTCCTTTTCCAGACCATCCCACTCCAGGGCAGAAGTCTTATGTGCTGTGAATTGCTGTGCATGTGACCAGAAAGGGGTCTGACATACCTTGAGGTCTCTGCTCTGGGACTTGAGCCAGTCCTGGATGTAGCCTTTGGGGTCCCTGGAGAAGCTGAGCATGAAGTCTCTCTGGATCTTCAGCTGGTTGATGGACTCAATAGTCTCGTGGATCTTAAATGAGAAATGTGTTAGTGAAGTGCTGCCTTCTGATGCATGGAGACTGAAATATCCAACTTTTGCAACCGAACTGCACATACAGTAAATTATTAGTCTTTTATCCAAGTCAATAAATGTATATTACAGTGAGTTCAATTCTAACTGGACTGCAATCTAATTAAGATGGGTGAATTAAAATTTAGAAAACTTGATCTCACAAAAACAGTATGGTTTGAATACCCATGATCCTCCAACAACGTGACAAAAGTGCTAGGGTGAATCTGATGGGATTCTGTTGTGCATCACTGAGGGCGATTGGCATTGATCACTCTATTGACCACCCCATTTCTCTCGGGCGATGATTATTGGGTGTTTCCACATGACCTGCTGGCTCCTACCTTGTTGTCCAGGGAGGCAATCTCCTGCTGATTAGCAGTTGACAGCAGGAAACTGCTCATCTGGGCCTTGAGGGGGTCCTCCACCTCCACATCAATATCGTAACACGCCGTCTTCTTCTGGTCATTAGGGTCCACACTGCAAAATATTAAACCGAAACTATAAACTCTATCTTAGACTTAATAAAACAGTTGTATGATTAATCATGGACCAACCACACTGAACTCATTCCGTTGGGAAACCACTGCATTATTCAAAACATTTTCAAACTGCTGAGTATGAAATGCATTATGTCTATCATTTGCTGTCTTTACACTTGTACACCAAAAAACTCCAAAAAACTCCAGTATTTTATCATGTTCAAAGTAACAAACTTTATGTGAATGATCTGGCTGACCTGATGACGTGGTTGATGACTATGGGGTCTGGAGGCAGCAGAAGGTTGGTGAGACGCTGGGGAATCTCTGAGAACTTGAGCCGGGGGCAGTCAAATATCTGACCACAGAGAAGACGAGTTTCAGTTGACTTATGAGAGAAATGGATCAAATCATGCAATGACATTAAACCTTGTAAGTGATGGTGCACACCTGTTGAAAGTACTTGTCACAGTTGATGTACTCCTTATCATGGGAGTCCTGGAGCTTGTTGGTCTTCACGTACTGCCAAAGGGCCTGGATGATGCAGGAGCGGGTCTGTGTGTGGATACCTAGTAGACGGGCCAGCCGTGGGTCCAGCTTAAACTGGGGAGGCTGTAGGGGACACGCAAACTGAATCAAGTGCTGACGCAATCAAGTGTTGTCCACTTCTAAAAACTAGATCCCTAAAATAATAAATGCTGAAACCAAGATATATTGCAGCTTTGTAGCTTTAACTACTATATTGCCACCATGTCCTTTTTGCAAAAAAAAAAGGAAATGCCTTAGGTCTTATTATTTTAGTAAGGTATTGTATGGTTTCTGCATAAACCTTTAATTCTTTTATCATGCAGTACAGGTGGCTAGAAACCCTTTTGGTCCATGTCTTTGGTGTCCTCACCTGGTAGTCCAGCATCAGCAGGAGGGTGCAGCGCACGCTCACGTCCCCTGGCCTTTTCACCTGGAAGCCGTCTGTCTCCTGGGTGGTTGGAGTGCGATGCCACTGAGGGTAAACACAGGCACATGCTTAGCATGAGTCACAGAAATATAAAATAAAGCTATATTAATAAATGCATATGTGCATTTGGCCCTAAATCATGAAATATCTAATCTATTATGAAGTTAAAATTCTCTCTTTCTCTCTCTCTTTCACACACACACACACTCACAAACACACACAAACACACATACAGACTCTTTATAGTTGTCATGAAGCCCAGTCTCTCCTGGCAACAGACTCTTCATTCCCAACTAATTAGATGAGCCATAAGGATGGGAGGAAAAAGAACAAAGCAAGAGATGAGGATAAGAGACTGTGGGGAAGATGGGTTGATTTGACCTCTGACCCCTAGATGAAAGCGCCCAAACCCAGGGAACACAGCCCTCATGGACCAGTATGCTCCACAGCAAGTAATCAGCTCTGGGTCTGGGTGGCAGGGGAATTAGCACTTGTCTTCTGATGCTAACTGCCTCATTCATATTGGCGCAGGGCCCATGTGGTGCATGCTGCTGCTGCCCACAAATGAGATGACGGAACAATAACCCTATGAAAAGAAGATGACTGGGAAGATGACTGACAACCACAGAAAATGACATGGGTCTCCAAATCAAATGGAAAATAAATTACAGAGCCAAAGTAGCGGAAAACAAGCTCTTCAGAGGACAAGTGAGGTATCTGATATTATGCAGAAATGTTCTAAATATGGTGAAGGAGATTCAAATAAATGGTTTTAAAATGCGCCAGCCCCCCACCCCTAGCCCCTAGTGTTCTGAGAGCTTAACAGAGTGAAATTGGAATTGAAGCCTCAATCTTACCTGTGCATGGCTGCCCAGCAACTGTAAAGAGAAACACTTGAGGTTCTCTAGCTGAGCATATTAGTACTACACATACAAACACCTTTACTGCCTCTACTGACATGTCTCTGCCAACAACAGATACAGTGGCTCTGTGGCCTGAACTCTGAACATCTAAAAGAGCAACCACGTAACTATAGACGCCTTTTCTCTGCACCCATGTACACTGCCCTTTCTGGGTTAATCATTCACAACTCTCACCAGCATAACCTTTAAGTTAAATGATTTGGGTCAAACCTAAACCCTACTCTGAAACTCACATTAATATGTGAGTGCAAGACTTCCAAGTGAAGTCTCAGCAAGCTAGTTTTGAAATTAAAACCAGTGTTTTAATCAAATGCTCTTGCTCTTTAAGGTTTCTGCTATGTAGCTTGATTGTTATCCTCTTTTGTAAGTCGCTTTGGATAAAAGTGTCTGCTAAATGCATAAATGTAATGCTGTTAAACAACATTAAAAATTAGACTGAGAATTGTTTGCAACTTCCTTCACATCTTTAGCAGTCTGTCAATGCCCATTTCGAAACTGAAACAGTACAACTGATGAAACGTTCAAAAGTACAAATAGGTATGCACGGATGTGTGTGTGTGTGTGTGTGCGCAAACATATGAGTATGTGAACGAAAACGAGACAGAAAGAAGCAGAGCAAGTGTGTGTGTGGGTGGGTGTGTATTTATACATCTCTTTCTGTGTGGGCTGCGTATTTATGTTAGCCTACTGCAGGTCATACTGCTGTTCTCAAACATCAACAAGAGCGTATTCTTGCTGAAGAATAGTCTGCAGCATAATGTAAGCCCTGGGCTTTCCTGTCTCATTTAACAATATGTGGCTGAACAATACATTCACTGAAGTATGTTCTACAATTCAAACAAGTTTATTTTGTTTTAATGAAGGTCAGAAAGAGAAAGCAATCCTTTAGATTTAACTTGTGGGTATTGTGTCTAGTATGAGAATCCTAACCCCTTCATGACACAATGACAAATGGTTAGAAAAACTTGAATGTACTTGTGCAGCATCCAAGTGCAAGCAACATGGCTCTCCTACAGAGACTGTACAATCCATAAACTGGCCCTATTCCTCTACACATTTTTTATATGTTAACTTACTGTACATACACAGTTGTCTGAGCACCAATACAATCTGTTCAACTCTTTTTTTTTAGTGTGAGGAAAGCTCACAGACAGCTTGCAGACAGAGACAGACTGACCAAGAGACTCTGAGTCACAGCAGAGACATATTGGACTCAGCAGAAGAGGCCGCTCTTGAGTCACACACACACACACACACACACACACACACACACACACACACACACGCACACACAAATCAATGAGACAATGGGCAGAGAGGCATGTTGCGGGGAGTTTAGTGGGCCAGGCTAGTGGGTGACACTCAAAGAAATGACAAGCACAGCCTTCAGTGGACATTTGGGCTATGCCCTGCAACCTGCTCCTCCTATGCTCCTCTAATTTTGTGGCTAGTAAGACTGCATGTCCACTACATTTAGAAATATAGACTTCTTCAGAGCTGATATTTCCTTCTGAGTCGTGAGCAAAGGAGATACGGATAGTGATTTACTTTAAACAAAGAGGATCTTTGCTTACCTCCACCAGGTGGTTGTCTGGGCCATACAGATCTTTGTCCAGCTCAATGACCAGGCTTTTAAAAAACGATGAGAACTTCCTCTTCTGTTTCCCAGGCTGCAGTTTGGAGAAAGACAGACATGGTTAAACAGAACCTGCAGAAGCATACTTTGAGTGGAACTGATCTAAATAAATACATTCCATATCGGAGCATATCGTAGATATTGTGTGTTCTTTGAAATCCGTCTTTGTGCAGGTTTGCTTACACAACTGCAGTTAGAAAAGTACACATAACCCTGGCATTCTGGAATGTTTCCATTCCAGGCTTGACAAATATTCCAAAACCTCCTGCACTACTGTGGAAAAAAACAACACCCATTTGAGAATCTATATAACAACAAAATGGGGGGGGGGGGGGGGGGGGGGTCCATCAGTGATGTTGCTCTGTTGCTAGGAGGTTATAACAAAGACTATTCTCTGTGTTAGTACAAAAGGGCCACCAGGAACCACGGTCTGACTTGGGTCTGCCAATGGAAACCACATGAGACACTAAGAACTCTCCCTCACAGGGTCCACTTCCTTCAGAGGCGTCTCCCAGCTAGTAGTGCCAGCTGCTATGGAAACCTCAACGGGACTTATGCAGCGTGTGCGGTGGTGGCCAAGACTGTCAGTCGAATCAAGCCGAACATGACGGAGGCTGACTCCACTCTGCAGCCACCTCTTTGCGAAGCGCTCTTTGCATGGGTCTATCAAAATAATCAATCATCCTAACAACCTCCCCCCCCTCCTGTTCTGGCTGAAAAAACTGCAGGCCAACTATAAACACACACAAGAACTAATCATTACCAATGTTTATGTCTCTGCTATGAAATGAGAGAAACAGAGCCAGCGGGAGAGACACAGCACGGGTTCGGCTGCACTGTGCAATCAGGGAGCTACCAATTTTCATATTTGAACAGGAAACAGAGTGCAACCTCCTCAAAGGGAGGGAGGGGGGATGCAAAAGGGCTGTGGGCAAGAACCACAAGGGGTATATTTAACAGAGAGCCACATATTTGCCATTGGCAGGATATGAGATCATATGTGTGAGTGGACCGAGGGAGCAGAACAGAACAGAAGAACCACACACAAGAGTGTTGCAGTCAAATCGGTGAGGGAGTTCAAGGTGAGGAGTCTTTATAACAGCAGTCTGACGAGGCAAATGGATTCTGGAGGGATCGATTTCTTCATAAATTACAAGGAAGGACGACGCCCGCAAATCTCCACTGACATGGAGTACAAGGAGCTGTCTATGCTCCCCACTGCCATTAACCAGGGATGAAATATGAGTTGCATCATGTGGACACTGCATCTTAATTATACTCTTCAGCTAAAGTCCTCCACAAAGTTAACCAGATCAAAGGGGACTATGTTAGTAAACTATTATGCCATGGGCACAATTACTTTTCATTTGTTCAGAATTCAGATTTGTTGCAGTTCAGATACTTACATCATCTAGCAGCTTGCCCTCCACCCTCAGCTCCCATGATGCAATGCTCCCATCAGAATCTTCAGCATCGGGCTTAGCGGGGTTGAACGTGTTTGAGATGTAGAGTCGCAGTTTTCTCTTTTGCTGTATGGGAAGGATTAAAGTCATCAAAGGACATTCCAGAATATTCCAACGGACCCTTCAAATCCACCAAACTGCCTCATCTTTGCTCTCATTTACCATTGGAGGCCAACTGAGGAGAAATTGTCTACGTCATAAAGCACTTGCACCATCCAATTACTGTGCTTGTGCTGTAACATAATGGCTGCTGTCATTGCTTCAGCTTTTGATCACGGCTCATGGCTTATGGCTTTCCGCATTACTCCTCAATGTTGTCATAATGGTAATAGCTTCCTGGTTGACTGCCTGTCAAAGTCTCTAAAATGGCCTTATGTTTGAACTACATGAAGCCAGATGTCATGACGTGTCATTACTCAATGTGCAGTGCATATATGTAGACATTTGTCCAAAGTCCAAATTTGTTCAGACAAAGAATTTAGGCCTGTGGCTGCATTTGCGTCTCTCTTCTGTTTGACTCAGGCTGGAAGTCAAAACTGCACCTCGCGCTGACCCTGTTCTCTTTATTTTTAGTTAGCCTCATTTACCTGAGCTTGTAGCCTGCGGAAACTTTAGCTGCGTATTTTTCGTCAGGACGGATTTCTCTCAGGGACTCATGGTATAGGTGTCAAACACTGCACCCTGAATGATGCTGCTGCCCTACAGTGCTGTACTTAGACAATGGTGCCTTGGAGACTGCCAGACAGAGTAGACACTTGGCCTCAAAAAAAGGCTTAATTCAGATCAGCACATCATTGAGGTTACCTTCATGGGTCTTTTTAGGGCCTCTTGGATGTCCACCCGTTTGCGCATGATGGTTTGATCCAGTTTGCGTTCAAAGGCCAGCAGGTCCATATAAGCTTGGGACTCAGGAACCAGCTCCCGAATCTTTTAAAAGACAACCACACATGGTACACAAAAAAAGAGACTATGAAGAGCGATTTACACCTGACATCCAACATTATTGCATAAAACTGGAGCAATATCAACATTAAACCCGTATTTTGATCCTGTTCATCTAGCCAGTATGGCGGACCCCTCTCTCCTTAACCAGCCAGCTTTCCTCTGGTTTAGGTGACAATGACCAAAAGCGTCAAAAATGGTAGTACCAAGCAGACAATATGGCTACCACAGCAGTGTTCCGCAATGGCACCATCTTGCCATTCCCGGGGCCACATTGCCATTCCATCTGGCGTGCCAACATGGCCGCCATCCAAATTCAGCCTTCGCTCAACGGATTCCAGCACTGCACCAAAGTCCCAACCCCCTTTCTCCTCATGTCTCCATACCTCCCTCTCACTTCAACCCCTACAGCTCATTCATTCTCTTACTCTTTTTCAGTCACTCTCTCCATCCTTCCCCTTGTCACTGGTCCTGCCTCTACTGTATAGCTGGTCTGGCTTTCAGCAGGGCAGACGCAGACACGCCGCAGACAAGCGCATGCTCCAGTGCTGAGTAATCCGTCTGGCGCCAGGGCCCCACTCCTATCACTGTGTCTGGCTCTGACGTGACTGATAAAACGATGTGAACCGTCTGCACCGTCTGTTTTTTTTTACGTCCTCTCTTTGTCTCACACTTTCTTTTACAAACACTTACTCACATAAACACAAACACACACACATGCACACATACCCACACACAACATGCAAAACAGTTGTTTATGTGCTGTGAACAGCTGTCCTGGAGCTAAATGAAAAGAGGGACTTTCCGACACGTGCCAAATGTCCTAGAATGCTAACGCTAGCTCTTCTAGCTTACTCCCAGCAACAGCTCTGTCACCCTTTGCCTTTCAGCCAATGCCTCTACACCCACCTGTGGCCATGTGGTGCCCTGGCATGAATAAAAAAAGAACTATCCCCCCACTCCCCCAACCAATCTCATAAGAGACAATTTCTGGCTGTACATGTGCACCCGATCGCATGTCTGTTTTCGTAGTGTGACTGAGTCATCTAACCGTCACCCAACAACAACCCGCTCCAACCCCTCCACCTCTCTCGATCTGTAGGAACTGCTCTGTGCATAACCTTTAGCTAAACCCAATTCCTTAGAGAGGCAGAAAAAATGAGAGGAAAAAAAACTCACTACTGAAATAAAACACATCCATCTTTCCCCCACTGAGACACACACACACACACGTTGGGATCAAACAATATTAGGCAATGGGAAATAAGAGATGGATGCTTGCTCCGGCTTACCCTTTGTGGAAGAATCTTGTCAGCCATTTTCCTCCTCTTGGCGCTAAGATGGAGAGACAGAGAGAGACAGAGAGAGAGAGAGAGACAGTGAGGGGAGAGAGAGAAAGAGAGATATAGACAGAAAGATGGAGAAAAGAGGTGTTACTATGGTGACTGATAGCAGCGTAGTATACGGGACATCTGCTAAAAATCTGGGAGCCATCCAGCACCCTGGCATCCCAGTGGTGTGTGTGTATGTGTGCTTGTGTGTGTGTGTCTGTGCCAGTCCAGACGGGCACAAGGATTGTGAGCTCAGAAACCCATGGCACTATAACACCAAGAAGATTTGGCATGGGGCACTGTCAACTCACCAAATCATTGACTTGGAAGGGATCTTTTTTTTGAATGTGCAGACAGTGTATGTGGTGTTTGTATGTGTTTAAGTATGCATGCATGAGTGTGTGTGTGGAGCATATATTTATTCCGCCTCCTCTCCAATTCCATATTGCTGATTTCCGGAGCATTTCCTCTCCAATTCCATATTGCTGATTTCCACACTTGGCTTGCATTCCCACATGCATTCTCTACATGCTTTAATCATATCAGCATCTCTGTCCTTCACTGGCTCTAAGGAGCATTGCTTCATTTAACCTCTTTTTGCACTTCAGTCACACAAAGGCAAGACTTTTCAATTCCACACCAGTGACACTTGAAAACACAAACATAATTTATTGGTAAGATTATGGGTGACACATCTGGAGGTTTGAGCTACTCATGAAAGGGGTACAGTTTTGGTGGCATTGCTGCGAGTAAAAACAGAAACTGTGCTTGTGTTGTATTTATAGTCAGAACCAGTGAACTAATAACATATATAAATTGCTCCTCACTGTCAATGGTGGTTTACAGAGAGAAACAAAAAACAAACAAACAATTGTTCCTGCCTGATTTTTTCAAGAGGGCATCATGAGATAGACATGCTTCAGACGTGGGAGGCCAACTTAGGAGTGGTTTAGAGAGACATCACCACTCCCCACTCCTACATCAAAGTCATGTCTGAGGCCAATGCTTTTCACCAGACCTTGCTGGACAGCTTGAACAGAGCTCGTGCAGGGCTCAGATGGTGTGAAGATTGTCACATAGAGCTTGGTATTTACAGATCAAAGCTAAATCAAGGTCTTATGGCAAAAGGCATCTGCTCTACAGGACCTGACATCTCTAGAAAAATGGCAGGTGTGAACTAGGGGGCTACTTTTTTTCCTCCTACCTATGTGGCTTCTTGTCATAAACATGTGCTTAACAAACAAATGCCACCAATAAATGTCTGGGCTGGTAGGGTATCAGTGCTCTTGATGGAAATGGGAAACAGATTGCTTCCCGTATGAAACCGGTGATTGATGATGGGGCCATAAAGATTTGCAGCACTGTCTGCTGGCTGACCAATAGAACGGTCTAAGCAGCTATGGTGCCCAGGCTGGCCCCCCCCCCCCCACCCACCAACAAAGGGACAACAACAGCTCTTTGCACACACCACCTTTCTTGCCAGTAGACGCTTGAATAACATTCGCCTATAGAAAAAAAAACCTTCTGGACACCTGGAGAAATCTCAGCTGGATTCTGTTCTCTGGATTAGCATATTGAAAGCAAATTTTCCAGATACTACGAATGAAAAATCCTTTGAGGCAGAGACAATGACTTTTGTGTTGTGCACAGTGAAACATGTCAGAGACATTCTCAAAAGACAGACAAACAGAAATCAAAGCAGACGCTCACAGTGGAGAGTGTGTGTCCTCAAACGGCATACTCCATCATGCCATGCAAACAGCTTAAAGCATGCAGCCACACGTTCCTTCTCTTGGGGAGGAGGGAGGGGGTTAAAGTGACGGTCAACTTCTCAGGGGGAGAAGGTGCTCTGACTCTTTCCAAAAGTGATCTAAAATGCTCAAGAAATCCTAGGGCGTCTAACATTTACCAATTCATACGATACACTGCACTGTTGTACTAAATGAGACCAAAACATCTATAGAAATGGTTTGGGCTTCTATGAATATGATTTATCCGTTGGGTCTTGATTTTAACTGGAGTAATCTGGCAGTGCAGTGAAACAAATACCCTTGAACCCAAATATGAATTGCAACTGTCGCTACTTATAAAATACTGATACAAAAGAAATGTGCTTTTGTCAGTGCTTCAGAGTTGTGGGAGATTAAAAGGACCCTCCAGTACATGAGCGAGTAGAAGGGTCCAGGATCTGGAGATAATACTGGTATGGGGTGCAGGGGTTGGGCAGAGGTGAGGAAGGGGGAAAACGCTTGGGAGGGAGGAAGGGGGAAAATAACTCATCATGCAGCAGAATGAACTCCTACTTTGATCCGAGCGTGGGATCTGATTGGGCATCTCTCATGTCCATCTGCCTCGCTGGCATCTCAGTGGCTCCAGGGAATCCCACTGGCTTCCTAAGAGTTGACGGGATTTGAAGGGTCTCTGATTAGAGGTTGTTGGTGACAGAGAGCATGAGGTCTGAAGACAGCCAGTGTGTGCGTGTGTGTGTGTATGTATGTGTGTGTGTGTGTGTGAGGACAGCAAGAAAGAGACAGAGAGAGAGAGAGAGACAGAGAGAGAGAGAGATTGCCTCTACGTATTTACCACTTTCTGAAAGTGTGTTTGTGCAGGTGTGTGAGAAAGGAAATTTTGGCATTTGTGAGTCCAAGCATGCATACATGGATGAACCGGCAGCCAGTTATTAGAGTAACTCTTAGGCCCTCAGGGCTGACCGCACAGCCCTGCTTCACAAGAGCCTGACAACAACATGGTCACAGCCAGACAAAGAGCCCTCCGTGACACAGACAAAACACAAATCGATACCATTGAAAATAAACCAGGGAGTAAAACAAACAGCAAAAAAACATTCCCTTTGTCTACCACTGCTATTCATATCAGTTGAGTTGTGTTGTGTGTGCAGTATGAGACAGTAGCTTGGCAGCGGGAGGTAAAGGGTTGTGCAGCCCCAGTTAGCGTGGGTCGAGAGGGGACGTACGCTCTGATGGAGGACAGCTGGTCCGCTCCGCTCTTTCACATTGGGAGCACCTGGCTCACCGGCACCATCGATCAGCCAGTGACAGAGGTGTAGGGAGGTGTGTGTGTGTGTGTGTGTGAGTGTTTGTGTGTGCGTGTGTGGAGCAGGTGGGGCTGTGAGAGGGGCAGTTGGGGTGAGGGGTTGGGGTGGGAACGGGGGGAAACATTTCCCTGCCATGTCTGACAAGGTCGGGCGCCCTAGCATGGATCAATTGCACTGTTGTGAGGACGGGGAGTAGGAGGAAAGAGGTGGATGGGACCAATGAGTAAAAGTGAGAAAGCAAAGAGAGAAAGAGAGAGAGAGATAAAGAGAGACAAAAAAAGATGTGTAACACACACAGAGATAACAGAGTCCCAGCAAGTGAATGGGAAAAGGAGATATGTACCAAAGATAGACAAAGGGATTGAGAATGTGTGTGTGTGTGTGTGTGTGTGTGTGTGTGTGCGCGTGCAATAAAGTATGTGTGAGCGTGGGAGTCACATAGGGAAACAAGGATGGGAAAAAAGTGGGAGTAGAACAAGCGCATGTTCCGACTCCCTTGGCTGGCTGCTCTATTGATCAGCTGGGTTTAATTGCACTACCTGCTCGTCTCGACGGGGGACCTGAGTGGATGAGTGTGTGTGTGTGTGTGTGGTAGAAAGAGAGGGAGAGAGAGAGAGAGAGCACACTCAGCCAAGCACTTGGCAGTCTATTAACGTGCTGTCTCAGGGGCCGAAGGGGTCACTGGCAGCCGGGGAGCGGCAAATGAGGGACATTTAGTTACACTGTCATGGACGGCGCAGGAGACGTCAGCCAGTGAGACTAGCTGGCACAAGGATGTATAGATGTAGAACTGCACAACACTGTGCAAAATAAAACCACAAAACAATACAAAGTGTGCTATGTCTGTACATTGACTGAATCCAGAGAAAACACATGCTGACGTCAGACCAAAGAGAGTGTCGCTTCATCAATGATCTATCTGTCCGTACCTGAATGATCAAATTCCTGCACACTTAATTTGTGCTGGCATACTTTTATGACTGCCTTGCTTATTTTGCTTGGTTTATGTGCCCAAAGTAAGGAAACCAATGTGTCCTGTCCTCAAAATGGCATGGTTTGGGCTATTAGGCACAAACTCCCAATGTACCATAAAAAAATATGCCAGATAGGCATAGAGGCACTAAACCAGATTTAGTTAAGTGTGGGGACAGGGAGCAGTACTGGCGAGTGGCTCTACTGGAGAGTTCTGGAATGTTTTAGTCAGCACTGAATTTAGGGGCTGGACAGAGGCGTATAAAGACAGATAGCTTGGCTCTCTCCTGGCTGGACTGTGGACGGGCCACCCACAGGAAGCAAATAAAAAGGAGACAGAGTTGCAGTTGTTCATCAGTGATACTGGAGCCCAACAGTAAACAGTCCCACACACGCGCACACACACACGTACCCACACACACACACATACACACACACAAACACAAGCACACACGTGCACACAAAAACCCACACAAAAACACCACACACTGACCACTGACGTCACTAAAACACGGTACATACAATTGATAGACAGTACAAATAAAGGACTGAGATTGAGTTGAGGTGTGTGTACGTCTGACTGTGAGAATGTAAATGTAAAACTCAAGTGAATGATGGTTCCATATGAGTGTATATGACCACACAAAGACTGACTGAATATAAATGTACAGACCTATGGGCACACACAGAGACATAAACCACAGCTAAGACCTAGTCACAAAGTGATTTGCACTCACTTCCTGGCCCGGTTCTGGACGGTAGGCTGCTGCTGGACCTGCTGAGAGGTGGCAGGCCGCTTCCGGCTTGGCTCCATCCCCGGGCTCGGCAGCCCAGGACGCACTGTGGGGCTGCCCCCGTATGGGGGCCCCGGAGGTCCCATCGGTGCCCCCTGGTGGGGCATCCGTGCTCCAGATGGCATGCCTGGGCGCTGGGAGACAAAAGGAAAAGGGAAGCAGAGTTAAGTATGCACTAAAATCAGATGTGAAGGTAGGGGCTCATGATTCTTGTGGCAAAATGTATGTCTAATTGACTTCCTCTCGATATATCTGTTAGGATGGGTTGTTTGATGCTTCAGTGCCTGCCTTTCCCCCTTTCACTCTCCTATCAGAAGGCAAACTACCTGCCCAACAATAATATGTGAAACAAAGCAAAAGTTGGGTTAGGGCTGGGCAATTAATCGAAAAGAAATCGTAATCGACATTCAGAACCTACAATAGAACTAATTTTTCCAGGTCAATTATTTCAATTAATTTCCCTTTAAAAACACTACTGCATGTGGAGTCCTAGACCCCGCTCTGTTGTTATACCACTGACATGTTGAGCATAGAGAGCTTAAAAACAGAGACAACTGAGACCTCCCACTTGTAATATGTGAGCATATTTACTGTACAAAACTTGTCAATGAACTATGAACTATGCAAAATAACAGAATAAATATAATCGTTCATTAATCATAATCAAGTTAAAATTAATCAAGATTTTGATTTTAGGCCAAATTGCCCAACCCTAGGTTGGGTATAAAACACTCTGTTGTAGATTCACATAGGCTCTAGGGCTCTTCCAAGCCAGACAGGTCAATGTGTAATATCTAAAATGCACAATGCTTTGTCATTAGGGATTTATTTGGGCTTCGAAAAACCGGGTGCACATAACATAATTTAAAACCGACACGAATAAGCAAAGAAACACTCGCATAACTGCACAAAAGACTAGGCCTACCTCTGCTCTACTAAAAGAGATATCGGATTACTTTGTGCTCACTGGCAGGATATGACGGCTTGCTTTACACAACCATTCTCGCGCTCATTTTCCGCGGCGGGACTTTTTCTTAACCCAATCGGGAACAAACTTCCTGAGGAGAAAACAAACAGGAGCGCAGATGGCATGCTGAACACGCCGTCGGAGAGCGAGGAAGTCTGAGCACAGGCCTGGCTGGGACTGTTCAGAGACTCCGGTACACTTTTCAACCCGCTCAGGGGGCGCATGTATAAATGACTTATCTCTAGGGGATCGCTGTATTGGCTCACCAAGCGTTGGCAGTCTACATGAGTCAACTGCCTTTAATGAGCATCACGTATAGGCTACTTCGAAAATAGAGGTACTTTTGCCGTTAAAAGCACCAGATCTAACTCCCCTGAAACACTCATCTCACTCTTTTTTTTAACGACCATGGGCGAGAGCGTGAACACACTGGTAAGCCAATTACTTTTTATGAGGTAATACACCGTTAGCCCTAATGAGGCCGTCTTCATGCATGAGTGTTAAAATAGGGTTCTTTTAACTACGCAGGAAGCTCTACCGATAGCATCCTCATGACTGTGAGATGTAACACCTGGACAGAGGAATTTCAATCACTTGCGACTTCCTGTCACGAGCGGGAGGTGACATGAGCAAGTGAGCAGGCTCCTGTTCTGGGGTTAATGACCGCCATTCCCGCAACAACTGTGCTCACCAGGGGGTGGCACGCACAAACACACACACACCTGCCTGGAGTCTACACAGTTGTGAAACATGCATCTGGCGTAAGCCATTAATGCACACTGTAAAATTACTAATGCAGTACTACTACAACAGTAATAACCAAAGGTACAACTACAAACCACAGTAGGGTGCGTGGACCAGACCTGTCCTCACACATACACACAACTCTCTCTCTCACAAACACACACACTCACACACAGAAAGTCTGACTGGTATCACTTTTAAATCATCTAATCTACTGTGGCCCAGCAGCTGAGTGCTGCAGTGGATAGGCAGATAACCGGGACCCTCAGAGAGATCTCTGTTCACCTCCAGGTTTCAGGACCACTGAACCCAGTGACCAGCACTAAGTCAGCTGCTATCCCATCCAAATGCACAACAAATGAAAACACCTTGAGGCATATTGTGTTTGTGTTCAGTGAGTCAGTTAAAATGTCAAGAATATCAAAAATACAAATTGTGACCTTGCAGTGGGTATCCATATATTAGAATAACTTCTAGAAAAACTAGAATATCGTCTACAAATAGTTTAGATTCAGTTTAGGTGTGTGTGAAACATGACAAGTAAATTTGTTCTTTAAAGATACTTAAATTGTGGAGAGCAAATATAAGAAGGTCATGTCATGTCTTTACAGATCTTTACAATAGTTAAATGCGTTTCAGATAAAACACTGACTTGACTGTTTGGTAACATTGGACACATCATCTCATTTACATTATAGCAACCAGATTTCCAGGAACAGTCCATGTGGTTGGT
>JAGFZM010001261.1:523851-562410 GCA_017657215.1 Limnothrissa miodon
GGGGGGGGGGGGGGGGGGGGGGGGGGGCACTGTGGCATTGGCATGAGGGGTCCCTGAGGTTATGGAGTCTGTCCAGGGAAAGGGGGCTCGGGCGCAGGGCTGCTGGAGGGCACAGGTGGTGCTGTCAATCTGGGTTGTGGCACCAGCAAGCAGCTGTGCTATCGCTCCAGCTTGGGCATTGGGTTCTTAACATAACAGTTACACACACACACAAATACACACACACAATGTTCAAAATAACAAACTTGCACAAACCTCCATGAACACAATGAACACAAACACAATCACTACCTACACATCTCGCTCTAAAGAAAATGCACTTACGAATGTACACAGACATACCTACAAAAGACCTGCCGTGCACAGACATAACTAGACTTTGTTATTCAGATACTCACAAAACACCAAGGCTTTGTCTTCCACACACATATGTGGACGCACACACACGCACACACACACACTTTGTCTGCATGTGGCTGCGGGCTCTCTGGGCTCTTAGCCAGCGCCTCTTTCACCTCTCCTTGAGCTGCTCACCCTGGCTCTTCCTCTGGTTTCACTCTGCTATCAGAACAAGAGGACACCCACCTCCCTCTGTCTCCACTGATCCCTCTATCCCTCTCTCTCATGTCTTTCTGTCTGGGTTTCTCTCATTCTCTCCCTCCCTCTCTCTCTCACTCACACACACACATGCAGGAACACACGGATGGGCGTGAAGCCAGACCTCTCCGGTGAGTGTGTTGGAGGTCTACTGGCTTGAAAAAAGAGAGTGTGTGTCTGTGTGTGGTTTTTGGGGTCAAATGTTTTGGGTGAACCCTAACAGTAACATACTGACGAGCAGATTTGAAACCATTGCAACACTGTGAGGGTTAGAAGTGCAGTGCACACAACCAAATGCATGTTTGCACTCACACACACACACACCCCCACACAGTACACCACAGACACAGCATTCACGTCAATGTGTCTCCTATACCTGTACGTAAAGCAAAAATCTTTATGATACTTGTGACACTGTCAAACTATAGTCAGCCATACAGTAGGTGTTCATTCACCTTCTCATGAGTCAGGCTGCCAAATCATGGGATAAGGGAAAAAAGACAGAAATAGTGACCGTTGTTGAGAGAGCTCTCTCAACATCAGGACCTTCACAGTCCACAGCATGACTGTATATGTAGGTGAGGTTTATGTGTGAATGAGGGAGGTGTGTGTGCCATGTGTGTGTGTGTGTGTGTGTCATGTGTATTTCTCTATTTTTTATAGCTGGCAAATGCTTGGAAGGCAGCAGTGACCCTTCGACTAGATGAAGAAAGTCGGACATTTCTCAATGTCTCCTATTAACCAACAGGCTGGACTGAACTCCCCTGAGTGAACCACAGAATCTCTGTAGAAGTAGCTTTAAAGAAGCTACAGATAACCTTTGGGTTTGCTCATAACTGATTCATTATGCCAAGTGGGTCTCCAGTGACTTTTGTCCACCTGTAAAAGAGCTAGGCTAGCAGCTAGGCACTTGGCTAACCAGCTCCTCTCAAGGGCTCACTTACACACACACACACACACACACACTTGCACAGCACTGCACCATGAAATAGTAGCACTTGTCACAAACCAAAAAAACAATCTTGACAGGAGAAAGAAAATGCTAATTCTGGGGGCAGTGGCACTGGGGGCTGTGAGTATTAACATGCAGATGGCTCCTGGCAGGGGTCGCCGTAACAGCCGGGACTCTCGCAGAAGGTCAGGGAGAAAGGAAGAGTTTGTGGTGTCGGCAGGAGCATCAGTGATGCCAAAAGGTATGGCCTATAACTTAGGAGAACTTATTGCTGAAAACAATACTTAAGACTGTAAAATTGCAATGGCATGGTAGGGACAATTGAAATTGAGTTCCTTTTGGCTCCAAGTCTGCTCCCATGCATCTTTGAAGACATTCAAAAAATTCCAAATTGAGGACGCGAGATGAGGTCACCCTGCTCACCCACAGCCTTCTGATGGTTCAGTGAGTACGAGTGGGAGAGGGAACAAGTCGGTCAAACGGACAGACAGACCAAGCTGTGATATGAATTGTAAACAAGGTTTGGGCACTGTGCAGAGAACCATGGGTGGTTGCGAAAAGCAGATCGCAGAGACAGTGGGGCCTTTGTGGAAACACTCTTGGGGGCATGCCCCTGATGTTTCACAAGGGTCAAAGGTGAACTTGTCTTGTGCCATCTAACATCTCGCATTTTTAACAGCAGAGCAGACACCAAAACATCTCTGGCATCAAGGCTTTGGGGGTTAAATGTTTTTCTTACATGACTTCCACAAAATGTATACCTGGAGTGCAAAGGTTAAACATCTCCAAAGTTAAACAGAAACCACTGCTTCCTCACTTTAATAACATGAAATACCATAAAAGATAAATGTTTCAAATTTACATACAGATGTATTTCTTATTAAATAAACAGCTACCAATGTCAGAACAGCTTACTTATAAATACGTAATAGATTCTACATAATACATAATAGACTACCAGAATACATAATAGATTAAGGAACAATTTTAAATTACTGACCATCTATGCCTATGTCTATAAGCAACCAAAAATGTAGCATCCATGATGTTACCGAAGCTATCCTGAATCTGCTTGTATTGTCAGTCTGTAAAAAGGGCCATATAGAGTTAGCCACTGAATGGGAGCTTAGGTCTTTTAACCCTGTAGAAATACCACAAACCAGCAGCCATCAAACCACCTGACCCCAAGGTCAGCTTTATTTATACAGACATTCACAGAGGAGAAAAAAGGATCTGTCTCTCATTAACCAGTACAATGTGAGTAGAGGAGTTCATGTGTGTAGGGGTGTGTGAGTGTGTATATGACTAAAGAATGACAGGCGTGAGAGGGCACCCAAACATTGAAAGAACACATACACGAACACGAGATATACACTACTACACTCTGCTCTCCTAACGTTACATGCAAAACGTAAAATCCAGGAAAAAATACTTTCCCTAAAGAAAAAAAAAATGATTGAAACCTTCAGTTAGTTCAATCCACCCACGTCACTTTGAAGATGCCATGACCCCTTATCTGCAACACTGTAGAAACATGAGTGACATAAGTAACAATTTTTCACGTATAAAAAAGAAAAAAAAGCTTAGTGCCTCATCCCCATCTCCCCATTACCAAAATACATTTCTATTTCCTCCGTACCCAGTGCATGTTTTCATACCCTCGTACACAGCCTGCTTGGGTTGGAGCTCTGTAAACACAGAGAGAGCAAGGCAGAGCATTGTCTGAGATGGCTCGCTAGGCTTTCAGACACATCCTGTTGCAGACAAGTAGGGGTGGGGTGGGGAGGTAGACTCTCAAATCAAATGGTGGGAAACATTTAGCTGGGAATAGCGGGGAGCTTCGTCAAGGTTAATTAGACCACTGGGACGCACGCCGCTCACTTGACTCGTTCATCACTGATGTACTACTGCTGTTGTTGCTGCTGTTACTGCTTAACTCTGCACCCAAACCGACCCCGCAGCATCGATAGAGGAAGGAGAAAAGAAAACGACACATTATACTCGATTTGGGCACAATGTGATTTATATGCAGTGAGCAGACTTCTAAAAGATACAATCTTTGCAATTCCAAATGTCTGTAGCATGTCAGTGTGGAAGCCCGCAAGAAATGCTGCATTAAAACTTGTTTTTGTCATTCTCTTGTAAAGCAGCCATCCACTGGGGGGTGGGGGGCGTTGCAACTGTCAGCCAAGCATAGAAAATAACTCGCTCCACAAAGCCAATTAAGTCATAATATTGGCACGAGCCTTGCTCCCAATCAAACCAAAAAAGGCATTACTGTGTTGGCCCAAACTCCAGTCATGAAACACCAGGCAACAAATTAGACGAGACAACTAGTCTGAGGACCCTGATGTGGAGGCCCCTGGAGTAAGCACCTTCACACTGGGCTGATTAATTGTGAAGTGAAAGGCCACAGAGAACTATTTGGTCTTGAAAGTTAACAACGCTCAGCTCTCTGGACACATGAATGGATATAAACGGCAGATCACTACACAATTACATCAAATGCTACAATCTGCACAAAGAAATGACAGCTGACCTTTTGGACACTAGGCAAATGACAAAGATGTATTTCTTTCTGGAGACTCCACACTGCAGTGAGAGATTGCTTTAAAAAAAAGGCTTGCAGCTGTTCCTGCTTGACAAAGCAGTGGTTATCATTAATAAAAGATAATATTCTCCTCAAGCTGAGAGTGAAAAACAATGCTGCTGCAGTACGCTCACTCTTCTCAGCTCTTCTCTCCTCTCACGCACCCATTCTATCACTCCCTCTGAAGATGCTCGTTCAATCTTTTGAAGCTATTTCGGTGAGTTGCATCCTAGGCGCGCAGAAAAAAAGCAATATGTCTGAAGAACTGTCAACATTTGCTCAAAGTCTGTCAACAACATCAACTCAGCGGTAATTGTGGTGCTGCTCCAGATCTCATTCGCTTGTGCTTGCTCCTTAGCTTAGCTGTACGATCCACTCTATACTACTAGTGACTGCCAGCACCCTGAATGAAACACACAATTTGTCCACCTCTCTGCCCATGCTACCAGACCGATCCTGTGGCCAGGAGGTCTGTCCTTGCTTTCTCTCTCTTTCTCTTCATCTTTTTCCCTTGCTTCCTACTGCTCTCTTTCATACACAAACGCATGCCTGCCTGCCTGCCTGACTGACTCCCTCTCTCCTCTGCCCACCCCCACTGCTACCGCCACCACAGCCCCTCTCCGTCTTTTCTCTCGCGCTGCTTTAAAAAGAAAGGCAGCGTGCGCGAGGCTGGAAATAACCTTCACATGGACGACTCTGCCTGCTATCGCGTGCACACAGGCGGCAGTGGTGGCGGCAATGCTCTCTCTCTCTCTTCCTCTCTCAAACACAGTCTCTCTCTCTGTCTATCGGTGTGTCTCCCTCTCTCTCTCATACATAGACACACACACACACATACACTCACCACTCCATGGACGAGGAACTCAAACAGTTTGCTCTTGGTGGCTTTGCGAGCTCCTCCAGCCGACTCCTCAGTGGCCATTTCCCTTGTCCCCCCTGCACGCCCCGCTCTGGCTGTCCTCTCTCTCTATCCCTCTCTCCCTTTTGTCTTTCCCTCTCCCTCGTCTCTCTCTCTCCTTTTCACCCTGTTCAACTCCCCAGCCCCCCTCCCCTGCTCCAATTCCCTTCCCTTTGTGTTTTCCTCTGACTGTTGTCCCGCTTTCTCTCCTCCTTTTCTCTCTGCCTCTCCTTCTCTCTCTCTCCTACTCCCTTCCCTGTTCTCTCTCTCTCTCTCTCCCTCCCTCTCCCTCTCTCAGTTCTCGGCGTGCTGCCCTGCTGGGTCTCTCAGTCAGTCTCGCACTCTCGTGTAGTTGAGCTGCCTTTCATGCACCCGGCAGAGGGGACGAGAGCGAGAGAGAGCGAGATAGAGGGGGTTGGAGAGGAGGGGGGGAGAAGTAGGAGGAGGAGGAAGAGGAGGAGGAGGAGACGAGAGGGGAAGGAGGGGGGGGGGGTTGAGTGTGGGGCTCTGGCAGGGGGGTTCCGGCTGGCCCACCTCCCTACTGCCCTGCCCCCTCCCACCGCAAAAACCGCCACCCCCTGCCCCCTCGTCCACCCTCCCCCTTGTGCAGCTGTTACATTCCATTGGTAGATAAGGCCATGCTCACTGACTGGCTGACTGACTGAGCCCTGCAGTGGGTGGGTGAGCTTGCTTCGCCAGTGAGCCTGACGCCCCAGCCTCTCTACAACCCTCCCCCCTCTGTCTCTCTCCCTTGTGTGCTCTCTCTCTCTCTCTCTACCTTTCTCTCTGCCCTCTCTACTGCTGCAGTCCAGCATGCTGTGGCCCAAGGAGCATGGCTCATTCTCAAAACAGAGCAGAGCACAGCTTAAAGGGGGTTGGTTTTCCTTAAAGGGGCCCGGCAGTTTTTTTTTTTCTCTCCCACCCCCATAGGGGGTTTTCCATCCTCTTCGTTGCCTACCTGGCACAGGCCTTGGTCAAAGCACTGTGGGACAAGTTGGAGATTCTGACCTTTGAGTCACAAATTCAAAATAAAGCTTCCTTTCTCCTCCCTGTACAGATGAGTGTCAAAGTCTTGCTTAAATAAAAACAGCATTATGTCAAAACCTTTATGTTTACAGCAATGATAACATATTCAAAATGGATATAGGTCACCATATATACTGTCATGTAGTGTGTAAGATAATAAATATTCATGACTACAGTCTTGCAGGCATTAAGCTGCACTCCAGCGTTCCAATAAAGCACATTTGGAAACAGCTCTTATGAAGGACATTCATCATTTAAGGCATTCACACTCACTCAACAAATGATTTGTGCAAATAAGCACACACACATACACACAAATAGAGAGCGGGAGAGGGAGGAAAGAGGGAGAGAGAAGGGAGGGATTAGAAAATACAATAGAAAATGAAATGAAATGTCAACATTTCATTGGATTCTATTCAGCTGTTCATCATTATCCACCATAAGGGCTTATGGACCCACTTTACAATCAGTGCTCAATGATGGAGGTCAAACATCTTTGAAATAGAACACAGATAAGTCTGTGGTGATGCCGTGTGGCTGATGTTAGTTGTGGCTGATTAGGATAATCACACACACCCACACACACAAATGCATATAAACACGCAAACACACACATAGACCTCCCCAACAAATACAGCAGCGCATTTGTACACACTCACACACACATACGCTAACAGTACAGACATCTTATTCTGCCTCCGTCTGTCGGGGAATCCAGCCCCCTCCCTGTCGCTCTTTAATTAGCTGCTAATGGGGAGACGCCATGAGAGCCTGTTAAAGTGGCTACGGCTGGATACACAAACACGAGTGAGCACCAGCACCAGCACCCCCCTCCCCAGATTCCCCTGTTGCAATACACACACACACCTATACAAGACCATGTGGAGAGCGCCAGACCACAGTCTGACATTATCTGCCTCCGGCCCAAATCTGGCCTTGAGCTAGGCTAGATGTGGTGCATTTGTGGCAATAGCTGCTGTTAGGACACATGTGACAAACGAGGGTAAGGACAGCCTCCTCCTCCTCTCTCTACTTCTTTCTCCTTCTCCTCCTTCCTCATTTCCTTCTTTTCTTCCCCCCATCTTTTAAGGGCTTTTGCATTATTCATGGAGCAATCTGAATGACAAAGGGACTCCTAGTGAATAGTGTATAAGTGTATGTGTGTGTGTCAGTGTTGAAGGTGGGGGTAGCTAGGCAACTGAACGTGTCTGAATTGTGTGTATGGGTTTTTTTTTCTGAGAACAGACACGAGCCACTGTCACTCTCCCTTGCTACGCCCCTAAGCTAAGGTTGACCCTATGAGGTCAGACGGTCTGCAGGAGGGAGGGGGGTCAGAGAGGGGTCGGGCACAGACAGACATACTCTTAATATTGTTTTTGAACCCCCACCCATGGCAGAATATATGCATAAAATGCTGTGACTTTTTCTCGCTGTAGTTTAACTGATTAGAAGAAACATGACAGTTAATTGTTACCCTGAGTTAAGCTGTGGGTTTTCCATAATGTGATCAACTGACTGCAAAATTCCGTGCAGAAGTCTGCTTAGAAAAAGAAGGTTCTGCTGCTTTAATCCTGGAGAGCAGTCCACACACAACCCTGCCATTATGCACTTGAGATCTCTCTGAGACCACTGAGGCGCAGCTCCAGCTGCTGTGGCACTAGGCACACTTCAGGTTAAGGGTCTTCACCTTTGACCCTGCTGACCCCAATAATAAACCCTCGCTGCACGACAGAACCATTTACCACTCAGTGTTCAAGAAGGGGAGACGTCAAGCATCACTGGTGTCCTTGTACCTGACCAATGGCAAGTAGCCTATATCAAGTGCCTGACCAATGGTGAGTACACATTAAGCCATCACTGGTATTGAGCCATCACTGCCATCTGCAGCTGTGTGGCCTCATCTGATATTATTTCTGGGGATTTCTGTGAGCACACTCTCTGTGTCTGCTAGTTGTTAATTATGACTTTAAGACCCATAAAAACATGTAAAAAGCAAAAACATATTAATCAAATAAATTAAGAGAATTTGCACAGAATTTGTGTAAAGAATTTAAGTAAAGCAAGAAATGAAACCGCAATAACACACACACACACACTCTTCCAAAATGCCCATAAAAGACAGCACTAGAACTCAGACTTAACCTTCTTGCTAAATTCATTCTGGAGTAAAAGACCCTCTGATGTTTTTGCCAACACTGATTCCACTTGGCAGCTCATTCGCCAATATCAATTCCAACCCTCTGGGTTTACAACATGAAACTGTACTAGATGTTCTGATATTGTAACTATCACAGCAATAGTCCCTGAGCTATGGCTGCTGTCTCCCAGCAAATGAGTGTGTGTGTGTGTGTGTGTGTGTGTGCGAGAGAGAGAGAGAGAGAGAGAGAGAGAAACGAGGTGAGTGCAGACTGAGAGGCAGGGATGCGGACTAAGAGGAGAGAGCTTTTTTATTCAGACATGACTGACAAGAGCGCTAAACAGATTTGTCAGTGGACAGAGCCAGAATGAGTTCCAATCCAGATGTGGGAAAAAAGAGCTGGAGATTGACAGACCGGGAAAAAACAACATGGAGGCTACGGAGTATATGAATACATTTCTTTATAATGCACTCAAAATGTCAATTCAGCATTTAATATGACTATATCAAAGTTTCAACAAAATCAGCATGAAACTTTTGATTGGTGCCAGTATCATGTGTTCCTTGCATTACAACCCAAATAGAATCTGCCCATCTGACAGACTTGCCTCTCTGCCAACCTCAAGTGTGACACCTGCTGGTCAGACAGGAGAATCACTTGTTTCCTGGCCAGCCTCCACCATTCGGGGCTATGCCATGAAATTCAATCTTTTCTCTTGGCTGCTCTCCTCACTGCTGGCCCAGCACTCCTCAGGAATCCAGTATGAGTACATTTAATATATTATTGCACAAAATTTCACAGTGGTCTTATATAAAGAGGTACCCCACCCCCAGTGCCATATTCCATTTTCTATTTACTCACATATCAAATGTAAAACAAAAAGACACATAAATCATCCTAAGAAAAAAAGCACTATGATGCCACATCCTGTGTCGAATTATCCATAAATATATCAGACCCACGTGGGGTGCAGACTATTCTAATGATCCGTTAAAGACCCCTCTGCGTGCGTCTGAGTCCCCCCTGCTGGACCCCCTGCCTCTGCCTCATCTCCCGTTGCCAGTCTCAACAAATGGTCAAGTCTCATTGACTGATCCGGGGAGGGGGGCAGGGGGCTTACTTAGCAGGGGGCAGAGGGAGGGTGAGCTGGGGCGGGAGGCCAAACAAGCTCAGAGGAGACAGCAGTACTCCGTCTAGCCAGCAGAGGAAGTGGCCTGATTGGCGTCTCATTGATTCCTGTCCAGACTATCTGATTTATGTCAATCAGGGTGAGACTGACTGCCTTGTGCAGTGTAGCTTATGGCTGAGCATTATAGGTAGTGGTGTGGAAGAAAAACACCGCAAATGCTGCTACAGAAATGATGTGGTTTATCTTTTAAAATATAGAAAAATACATTAATGGCTGGAACATTTGCTTCTGTGGTGACATATCTTTATTAGCTTTGAAATGCTAGATCTGTAGCCAGATGACTGTGAGATGGGTAGGATGACTTCCAGCCCTTCATTTCACTCCTGAATTTCTCCATCAGTAAATACGTCTTAGTTTTATGGAAATATTAACAACAGAACATATATTTAGCTGTACAGTTCCTTTGAATAAAAGGCATGGGATTAATGTTTATTCAGCAAGTCACGATGGGCTCAGGGTGCTTACTGACTTTCCCCTTCTGACCACAAGGGAGCATCTGTGAGGTCTGTGATGTGCTTGACTCACTGCGCTCAGATCAGCCTTTTCCTCCCATTTCTTTGCAGCCGGTCCTACTCGGTCGCCAAAAGGCAGAGAATTGAAAATCCTCAAATGTCATTTCCTCCTAGAAAACAACCGCCAATGAAGTATGGTGGATTGCCCAGCTTCCTAGCACACACACAGAGACATGCAGAACACAGAACACACACACACACACACACACACACACAACCCTTCACCAACCCATTTAGGGGCAGATTGGTTTTCTTAATTAGCACAAGGCTCTTAATAAGCACTAAGTTGAGCTAGCGTGCAGGAGTACCCCCCAAGGACAGAAATGTTATTCTCTCCATCCCTTCATCTTTGTGACTTTTTTTTTGTTGTTGTTGGGAAACCTGATTTGAGACCCCCTGCAGTGAGGGATTCTCCATTGCCTGGTCTCCTCTGCACTTACACAGTGACACACAAGAACAATGCTCCACTAGGCAATTCAATCTGAGAGGAAGAGGAGAGGAGTGGAGTAGAGTGGAGCAGCCACAGCACCAGCAGCAGCAGCATATAAAATGGTGATATAGCCCACAGTATTCTACAAAACAAAATGGCTGCTACGAAGCAGGGGGAAAATTTACACTCCTGACCAAAAAATAGAAGTATAACGTCACTTCATTTTTTCTTTTCACCATACTTAACTTCCACATTAATTGCACACTGAGTGTTTTACACAAATGCTATTAATTATCCACCTGGCTGTCCATTTACTGGCGCTGACTGTAACATAACTTACACTAAGGCAAGAGTCAAGCTAATGAGCACATTATAGAACATATATTCTGGCCTCAACAGTCAACATCCATGTAGAGTTCTAACTCTCTAAACTGTGAACAAAGCAGGTGAACCGCGGCCTTTGGGTAAGAAGTGAATAAATTAGGCCCAACTCTGTCAGTCTGCAACTTAAAGCACCGTCACAGTGGCTAAATCAATGTCAGGCATGAACAAAAGACCTGCAGACTGGCCGGATTCGGTAAGGATTAAAGGGTTCACTGTTCCTTTAAGAGCTGATGCAAGGCTTGCGAATGGAATTATATGGAAATGAGAGACGATGTAAACTGCAGAGTTTTGCAGGCACACTCCGCCGTCGGCCCTCTCGAGCAGCAGAGGAGAGTGGAAGGGTAGCATTGCAGGGTGTTGTGCACGACATCTTTCCGACCATAGCCTAAAGCTACCTACACAAAGAATGCGTATGCATGTGGGGTGTGTGTGTGTGTTTGTGTGCATGTGTGTGTGTGTGCATGGATGTTTGCGTTTGTGAGAAAGAGAGGGAGAAAGAGAGAAAGAGAAAAAAAGAGGGAGGGGGTGACATAACCAGACCTGACAGTTTTGGAAAAAGGAAGCCCAATGTGCACTCTCTATCTCTCTCCCCCATTCTCTATCTCTCTCTCTCTCTCTGTTACACAGACACACAGACACACACACACACACACACACATATGCGTACACACATACACATAAGAAGCAATACATTTGTACACATGATCGTTTCAAACATTTACATAAATGAATACCACCCACATCAGGTAGACGAGACGCAATAACTCATTGTTGGGGGGCCGGGATACAAGAGGGCTGAATGTGGTCTGCACAGGAAACACAGCAGGAGTAACAGCATTCAGCACGCCAGCCCACACCTCCACAACAGCAGAGGCCTTCCCTCTGTCTCTCTCCACTGAAGGTTACCTACCAGAGCTGGACCAAAACCAAGCCCTGATCCCTCCCCTCACTGCCCTAACTCTCAAAGCAGGTCCTGACCATTTTTTTTCTAACAACAATTGTATTTGAGATGAACCAATGATGAGCTGTACGTACAATCTGTGTAACCATGGCAACAAGGAGCCAATGAAATGAAGGCAAAGCTTATAGCTTTGTCTGTTGCATGGCGCGGGTGCACTTCGATACACAGTAGTCTGTGGTGACTGTGAGTGTTTGAATGCTGCTGACTTTGTGCTTTCCTCTCGTGTAGCTGTTCTGATTGCTCACATAAATAGCACCTTGGAGATATAAAACAAAAGCTAAATGCACCACACTATATTAACACTACATATGAAATTAACATGGAGGAAAAATGCTAATCAGCACATTTATGAGAACCCACATTAATGCCCCTCACAAACAACTATATGCATCATGAATAATTTTCAGAGTTCTAATACATTTGGGCCACAGTGTGGGTGGAAAAACACAGTTCTTTACTCATGCATCTATTACAAACTCATGGAGGGGGAACTGGGGGCTTCCAGGTGCGGAAATGTCAGGGCTTTAACTGGGTGGCACGATTACATCCCTTGCTCTCCAGAGAGCTGTCGTCAGAGTGACAGGAGCGCCACGGCAATTAAGGGATTAGGAGACGGACGCTGGCTGGATGGCGCTGCTCTGCACAAAGCATCTTTATCCTCTGGCTTCCTGCTCCAGCTTCTTGGCAGGGCTCTTTGTTGCCCTCTCTGTCTGCCTCTGCCACTCTCTCTCGCTCTCTCTTCCTCTGACACAGTGCCACAGAGTTTCAAACTCTCTCGCTCTCATGCAAGTCTGCCTACTCACTCTCAGATTTGGACTCTATTTCTGAGTTCATCTTTTGCACACTTCCTTCATATCAAATTCTCTCAATCCTCGGATCTCTCTCTCCCTCATTTTTCATGGCGGCTCTGAAAGAAAGCATTACCAGAGTGTGTAGTGCCTGCCTTGCCTCACAATTAGGCCAAAATGCACCACAGGCTTACTACAAACACATCTCAGAGAGCTAGATGCACTGACTGCCAAAAAAGAAAGAGTCCATTCTTGCCAGTAAAACAGAGACCACCCATGCTTATGCCAAGGTCTACTAACTTTAACATCTACTGTAAATACTTGTGAACATTCATCAACCTCAACCTGAGCAGAAACTCCATCTAAAGGACAGCAACCAGTATTTGTGTTAGATGTCACGGCACTTGGACTGGATAAACTGTGGAGGCAGGAACACAAGTCGCCCGAGGAGGAACAGTGAGTGACAGTTAGCATTACTGCAACTAATGGGTGTACTGAATCCATGGGGCATGGAGCAACAGCCCAAATCAGGCTTATCACGTCCAGAGTGGCCGGACTCCAGGTCAGATCAGTGGTCGATATATTGAGAAGTGCTGTGTCATGGAAGCTTTCCTCTGCCCTGTGTACCTTCATGAGGAGGCACAGAGCAGGCAGTAGATTTTGACCAGGTGCCTGCTGTATCTGATTTTTGACATCTTGGCTTTTGCCACTTACTCAACATTCTAATTCCATGCTCTTTTGCAACATAATCGGAAGCCATCCCCCACCCTTCATAGGCTCCTGATTATAAATGTATTAATACAGAGAAGAGAAGTGCTGCTAGAGGCTGGGACTCACCTCCCAGTCTTTTCTTCTCTTTCTATGATGTCTAACTGGGGTAGCCACATACAAAATCAGGACAGCGGGGACACTGAAAATTTAATCTAGGGTTGCCCAAACATTGCACGTAATGAGATTATTTTTTACCATGTTCTATTAACAGTTAAACACTAAAAATATGGGGTTATGGTCTGAAAAATCACAGACAAAGCAAGTTCTCTGTTTTCTGTGTGTTGTTTTAACCCAACATTTTTAGGATGGGTACATGTGTAATAGAATAACTTAAAATGTAATATTCTAAATGTAATACTGGAAGGAATGTAATACATTTTCTTTCCAGATGGACATGCATCAGACCATAGACTTAGTTGAGTGGAAACTTTTTGTATATCTGATGCTGAGACATGAAGCTAAGGAGGCAGGCTATCATGTTAGCATTTAGTGATTTTGTGACTGTGAATGTATGGAAGGCTGGAGTTTGGAGTGGGGAACTATGGGTTGCTCTGTGCTTAAATTTAGTTAAGCACTGATTCCATTGCTGGAGAGCATTAGAAGCAGCTTATGTAAGGCTTGGATGATTTCATAGGCTGTGCTTGTTCGTAGCCACAACCATGTCTAAGGGTTGTCAAGCAAGTATGGATACATATTAGCTGTGTGTTTTCATATTTCATCTGGCATTATGCCGCTTATAAGCATAGTATTCAGATACACATTATTCATAACTCTTTTCGCTCACCAAATGTTTTTTTCTCAATGGCCTAATTCTTCATGAATACACAAATTCATGACGAATTTTACATAATAAAATGCCTTAGCCATGTTCATTTTCATATTTTGACAAAGATAGTTCTGACAGACACACAGAAACACAGAGAGAAATGCAGGGAGAAAGGGAAAGAGAAAGGGAGGGGGAGATGGAGGCAGACAGCGAGAGAACTGGAGCCCATGTCATTTGCCTTTAAACCACGCTCATGTATGGATTACCGATAACAAGCCCCTTACCGATCCTGCTCTCAGTCTGTGGCAGTGGGCTGCACTCACAGGAGGGCATGCAGGGATATCGAGCCTTCGCCCGTAAAATGGGTCAGCCTGCACACAGCCAGACAGTAGCCCTCTACTGCAGATGACTTGAGTCTGACTATGCTAGACAGCCATGTGGGAAGAAAGAGAGAGTGAGAGCGACAACGAGATGAAGACAGGGCGATATAGCATTCAAAGAGCTTTGAAAAAGTGAATGCTGACTGGAAACCCCGCTGCAGCACAATGAGGCTGGTATCAAAGAAAAGCTTTTCTGCTTTTTTTTCCAAAAGGAAAGGATGGGAAAAGATGATGGGGGCAGTGAAAATTGCTAAATGAATACTACTGTGTGGTGCAATGGGGTGAATTGAGGCCTTCTCGTTTCCCTTTTGCAAAGATAACAGCTTTTCAAAGGGAGCGTGTGTAATTACACAGCAAATTGGGTCATTGCCATATGTAGTTATGCAGTAGAATTACACAAATCACTTTGAAATAAATATGCACTGGTGGTGAAGGCTAAATTACCTCCTACGCGCCTATTTACAGGGAGTTGGACCGCTTGTTTCCTGGGAACATCTACAGGGTAGCCTAGTCTTCTAAAAGTCACAAGCTGCCCACATTTACACACTCACAAAGGATAGAACAAACAAGAACATGAAAAAGCACATCTCATTTGCAAAACCAAAAGCCAGAAGTTAAAAGCAAAATTGTATGACAAAATATGAATAAATTACTAATACAATCTTTTTGTAGCAGTTACCATGTCAATCAGCTTTGCCCATTTCTATTGTAACATCGCTGATAAGGAATATGTCTCAGAGCAAGAGCAAGCATTGCTTATTAAAGTTTCAATAACCATTTACATCATAAACATGCATGGATTGTATTGGCCTTATGGATGTCACAAAAGTTGAGCTTGGCATTGCTCCATTATTCCTGTGCACAGAATCCACTAAGCTATTTTTTTAGAATGAAAAATGGGATTGTTGGTTAAACTCTGCAGGTGCAGAGAAACAAGTGGGAGGATTGGCCCTCGATACACGGCAGACCAGTCAGGTAAGACAGAGGGGCCGTTAGGGCATCCCCATCTATCAGCATCACACTGCAAGGAGGAGCGACAACAATAAGAGCTTGTGTTTATGTTGAGAAACAGTCCCCCAACAATGAGACTAGGCTTGACCCAATGTCTGTCCCATATGAAGTTTCCCGACTAACAAAGTCTGGCTTTTCTTACAGGCAGACTGTACATTCCTGTCTGACCAAAAAAGGAAGTGCCCCTATTGTCCTACCCTGAGTGTTAGGAATCTCAAACACAAAGACCTCAAACTGAAGGGAGATCTAATAAGTACAAAGAGGAGAGCTGCATTTGTGTGGCATCCATTAAAAACTTCTGAATGGTTGTCTTCAAAGGCAGATGCAGGATGCAAGCCGCAAATAAAGCACCGACTCAAACGACCTTTGTCCAGTTAAAACACAATGTACCATATTTACCTGCTAGGTCAAAGCAAGGATTTCCTGCTGTGAGGCCTTGATACTAACGGTAGATCAAAAGCACAATGTGACTATGCTACTGCTGAGCACTTGTTCAAGCCAGGCTCGCCCACACACACACACACACATACACACACACACAGGAAAGAACACGAAGGGTCCTGGAAAAGTGCCAAGAGGAACCATTTATCACATTCAGGCTTCTCTTTCAGCATTTGTGAACAGGGGTCTTTATTTGAGAAATGTAACAAAAACAGTGGAATTGTATCAGAGAGGTGAGAGCAGAGCAGGTGTGTGACTGTGTTTCTCTCTCTTTCCCTCCCTCTCCTTCTTATTCTGTCAAAGTCTTTCCCAGCGCTCACAGCTGCTGAAAGAGCCTCTGCTCTCTGAAGCTCTTGAGGTGTGACAGGGAGAAGTAGTGGGTCCTTGAATACTAATGGGATTTTCGCTCTTTTTCTTTCGTCTTTCTCTCCTTCCCCCTCTTTTTCTCTCTCTTTCTGTCCTGTCTTTCTTTCTCAGCTTCACTACTGCCACAACCACTAACCGGCGGATTGAGGGGCAGTGAAGCAAGTCGCCATGATCCCTTTCAGGTGGCTAGGACCCCCGAGAGACTATTGTCGTCTGCTGGGAACACCAGTTCCCATCCCCAAGGAGGTCCGTTAAACACCTGTGCCCAGAGGTGACAGCCCACCGCTGCTGCCCTCGCACCCTGTTTGTTCTCAGTTCAGGACTGTGCCCCCCCCCTTGATAGAATAGGAATTACTGCAGAGGGGATGGGTGGCCGCCAAGCCACACTGACAAAGGAAATAATTGCCCAGAGAATAAAGTGATTCCAGACACAAGGGAGGCACTGTTCAGGGCTCTTAGAATTCCCTCTCTTGAATCTCCCCACTCTGCACTGGACTCCTGGGACCTGCTGGATTTGCAGTGGAGTGACCCAAAAATATTTCAAAAGGCCAAACACTGCCTTGCATTGATAAATGAGCATTGACACCACACAGATCCTTCTTTTATTTTTAGGCACTTACAGGCATACATTTATGGTCCTGCTAAAAGAAATATAGACTGGAACAGGACACCTTCGGGTGATCCTCTGGCACTGTTTCAACCATTACTCTAAAATCAATATGCCCTTCTTCAAGCTTCTCTGTGGAGAAGAATGAAAATGCAAATGCAGGGGAAGCCTTTACTGTGCCAGCTATATTAGTTTTTGACAAGAGGGGTAAACATTGGCTTTATTTACCCACGTATATTGCGAGGCAGCGGAGCCTGTCTTCCTACCCCCTTGTGTAAGGGATAGTGTGGAGGCTCTGCATTCCAACCGGGTTATTGCATGGAAATCAAATGTTTTCCTAAGTCTGGTCAGAATCGAAATGCAAGATGGAATGGACTGGAACGGAATGGCATGAATGCAGATCATAAATGAATCTCTGGCAAAATTTGCCATTGGCCCAGACTAGAGCATTCAAATGGATCAAAGGGTAGTTGGGTATATAGTGTTTTCTCCACTTAAAATAAACAGTGATCTCACACAAACATTTCAGACATTTTTTGGAAACCTGGCTGAGTCGACTGACCTACTATGAGTAACATTTAATGAAAACAAGATCTTGAGTGAGTATGCGTGACAGTGGTGATGGATTTTCTTTGAGTTCCTTGAATATTGTGTGTGTGTGACTGTGTTACATTTGTTACCAGTGGAAACTCACTCGTTCTTTAAGGCTAGGCACATGACTCAGATATAGCTCTCTCGTCTCATGGAAGGTAAGTGGTGTGCAGACCTCAATCCCTTTATGCGACATGACATTATGGAGCCATCCTATTTTAAGGTGTACCTTTTTTGAGCCGAGCTGAAACTGTGAGCTAATGAAGACGTGGTGGCAGAGTAGCAGACAACGAGTGCTATATCAGATAATAAAGCCTGGCCAGAGCCTCTGAGGCTGACCCCCCGCTTGCCCGGAGTTCCACCCATGCATCCATGCAGAAGAGAGGCTTCCACTATGGAGCATTCCACACGTCCTTGCCTCTGCAAACACCCGAGTGTCGCAGCGCAAACAGACTCATAGGCCTCTGGGAAAACAAATCACGACAACTCTCGCTGCTGGCAAAGACTGGCATTAAACAGAGTTCTCACAAGTAGTGGGCATACGGTATGATCTGTTCACTCAGTGGGTGGGATACAGCACTGGTCTTTCTGATTTCAACCAGTTGCCTGTCTAGTATAATTATATAATCAATCATTATGCCCTCCTTAGTCTGTAACCTATTTCAAAGAAAATTAAATTAATGACTTCACAAAAAGTCTTCTTCAATGACTAGAGTTAACATGATTATGGAGAGCATCACCCTGACCCTGCTGGGCTAGTGAGAGCTTTATGAGTATGGGAGGGACTGACTCATTTTAGAAGGCTCTCCTAGAATTGCTTTAGAACAGATTAGTACAAATAGCCTTTGTGATGCAGGACAGTATTTTACAAGAGAGGATGCAATCTGCTGAAGAATATTGTGGCTATATATATATATATAGCCCAAATAAAATATTAACAGCAGACAGTGTGCGAATATGACCATTCCAGGTTAAACTACATACAGTAGACTACAATAAAAAGTAAAAAATTCCGCCAGCGGCCAGTGTTTCATGTTTCTACTTTGCATTATATTGGCAACTCGACTGTCCAGACAGTCAAGGGCTGTCTACGCATTTCTAGTCTCGACACACCGTGCGCAACGGAGACAAGAGCGGTGAAAGCGGTAAGTGTCGGGCGGCCCCGGGGGAAACAGCCTACTGTCTACGCCTCATGTTCCTGTTATTACTCTTCAAGTGTCTATCTCTCGGCAGTCAAGGTTAACAAGCCACCCGTGCCCGCAGTGTCTGAGTGCTGGGAGTGAGGGAGGGGGGAGGGGCGGTTAGGGCGGGTGAGAGTGCGACTACTGTATGTACTGTAATTATGCAGAGCACAGCGTTGCACAGAATTTTCCTCGCGCGCACACACAGCACTAGGCGAACGTCATTATTTATTTTCTTCACCTTTCAACAGTTAAGTCCAATCCACGAGTTATTGTCACTGGACGAACTGGCATAGAACCTCAACAAAGCCGAACAGAGACGAAACAAATACTACCTCTACTAGTTGTTTCTGGTCCAGAATTGCCGTAAGTAAAACTGGCCCCCAAATTAAACACATCATTAAAACAACAGCCTAGTGAGCTGACGCGCAAATGCACATAGAGGGACCGAAGTGGGCTGGGCAGCGCAGCGTGCAGTGTGAATGAAGCATTGCCTTCAAAATAATTCGCCTCATGGAAGCGAAAATGTCATTAACAAATAACTCTCTTGCCTTTGACGCAAAGAGATGCTACTGTCGCATAACTCCTACCTTTCTCTCCATCGGTGCAATGCAGTCTGTTGTCTCGACTCGGCAGTAAGAATATGAAACAGAGGGTGTCTACCCGTTGCTCTGGCAATGAAGTTCCTCGCTGATTCCTCGCAACGGTCCTTCCTCACTCCCGCTTATTTCACGCAGTGACAAATGAACAGCTAGTGGCTCTGGAGAGGGAGAGCATGAGAGATGGTGCCGGGTCTAGAGAAACCAAGTGCGGTTGGAAGCGAGGCGCAGGCGCGAGCACCGCTGGAGACGGGTTAAAATGAAATTAAGGCTCAAGAGGGAGCGTCATCAAATTACTCCCCGTTTTGTAGTTTTCCATTGCCCAAAATATGCATGCGGGACAGTTGAAACCAGATATAGTACTGGCCGAACAAAATTATGTTAAGGGATTAAGCAGCATGCAAACAACAGAAGCCACCATACAGATGTGACTATACTTGTACAGTGTAGCGTGACATGTTAAAGAAGAAAACCGAGTTAGGGGCTGTGTGAAAAGAGTAGAACGAAATGCCTTTTTTGGTGTTTGGGGCCTTTAGGAGTGGGTCTATCCTCTAGCTAGCACAATGCAGGTGTTTAGTTGAGGTTCTGATGATTTTTGTTAGTATCAAATTTAGGTCAGCAACTTATGACTTTCTTTATAAGCCCTAATACCATCTAGCTGAGGGGAATGTACAAGTAACAGATCATCAGAAATATTCTGCTCATACTATGTCCCACTAACAGTTTACTAGAAAAGGTTGCTGGCTGTTTCATGCTAAAGTATTCTTCTAAATTATCTCAAGGATTTATCAAAGCAGTTGAGAAAGGTATGCTAAGACAGTGAACTAAGAACTAAGCAGCTCACGCACATATCTTAAGAACTAACATGCTGTTTGAGACTATTGCAAGAAGTGCACAACACATAGAAACACACAGACACACACCTTGAATCAAGAACTGCTTTTATATTTAGTTTTCAGAGACAACTCATTTACAGCAAGAAACACTCACAAGGGTGAAAAGCTAATCTCTGTATCACCACCTAGTGGTCACTTTAAGCAAAACCTTTGATTACTCACCAGAAGTTCTCCATGGATAATTGCATAATAATTAGACATGCAGCAACATTCAAGAGCTTAATAACCAGGTCTCTCATGAGACCCTTTCCTCATTTACAGAGTGAAAACAATGCATAGGGCTTTGTGTTAAGTAAATGACATGAATCCGTTCAGTAGTCACTGATAAGTTCATAGTAATTCTACAATGGCAGGGGCAGAAATTGTAATGTGATTAAATTTCTATTGCACTGCATCAACAGATGAGGTTTTTACCTACTCACTTTCGTCCATGAAAGCCTTGGCCAACAGTAAGTGAGGAGGGGGGAGGGGGGGCAATGGGCACAGCATCCATATTGGTTAGCAACCTCACTAAGTCTCTACAGCCTACAGACCACATCTCACACCTCAGTCCTGCAAATCACACTTCACACTTCCACTTAATTCAGAAATAATGGGAGTCAACTAATTTGTGAATAAAACAGGTTAGTCGTCCTACTTAGTATCTTGAACAAACGCTGGTGAGAAGATAAATGAGAATACTATCCACTGGTGTACAGGTTAAAGTGAGGTGGTGAACCCAACTGAGGGGATTGGTGCACAAGGGCTTTTCATCCAAGAGGCCGTCGCTTTGGTTGGTCACAGAACTGGTTTTCCTGGTCGTCAATCTTGGACGTCAAAGTAATCAATGGCAGGCTCTTCTTTTGCTGGCTTGAGCCAGCTAATGCTGGTGTCATTCCTACACACACACACACACACACACACACACACACACACACACACACATTAAATAGAGCACACTAAATTGTATTACTGCCTGTGGGAAATTATGAGTTTCTTTCAAAAGCTCACTCTGCTGCATATAATATCTGCAGTCCTCTAAACTACTTTAAGCTCTCCAATCCTACAAAGAGTGGTCGAGTTACAAAATAAGTTGCGTGCTCCGAGTCTGAGTCAGATGCACCGAGTGGCAGAGGGCTCTCTTACTTGCTGCTGTGTTGCTTGATGTGAGCGATGGGGGGTGGGGCTCTAGCACTGGTCTCTCTCTCGATGAGCGCTGTCAGGGTGGAGTTTGGGCAGGCAGACTTGCCCCTACACATGACAAAAATCCACCGAATCAAACACAGTCAAGTTAACATGGCATCAAGCGCTCACACAGCAAAACAACAACATCAACAACAGCAAAAATCATCTTGCTGAATGAGAACCTTCAGGAGTTATTAGGGTTACATTCCTGACCTGAGAGCATCATTAATGCCCCTCTAAAGACATTTTTAGGCACACACTGCACACACTTTTAACTGTGTCGCTGAGGCGACCCCCACCTGCTGGCAGTAATGACCACATTGCGCTTGGGTTCGCTGTCATAGCTGACGCTCTCTACGCCATAGACCTCGGCCAACTCGTGAATGATACGCCGGTGCTCTCTGCTCATGGGTGGGAAACAGTGGCTGCGCTTCGGCTGCTTCCCCTGTAGTCAGTTCAATTATTATCAGTAAACTCATTTAAACTGTACAGCATTTAAACCTGACACCCCGCACCCCATTTTGGTGAAAGTGGAATAACTACATGATCATATGCTTTTTTTCATTCAAATTTTGTTAATTTTTATAAACAAGAAAATGTGTCCCTTGTCCTTACCTTGTTTGCCAGTTCAACTAGGTTTCTGATTTCCCCTTCAACTTCACTGACAAACTTAAATTCTTTTCTGTGTAACAAAGATAAAGAGTATTTAATTTCACATCATGACACTGTTCAAAACCTATCAAGCTGAATTAATTATTCCTTCACATCAAAGCACTACAACTTTTACAGTACTCCAGACATGAACCGATGACAGAAACTGTGAAATTACCTGGCATCCTCCTTGAGAGAGTCACTGAACTTGGAGGTGGATCTAGTGTTAAAAGGATCAACCGATTGGTCGATCTGAAGGGCTTCAGCCAATCGCCTAAAAAAAAGAGATGAGAACATTGGATTCAACAGACTACACAAAATCAGTTCATTATTTCTGTGAAGATTCTCATTCATCCAGGTTATGGCAGCTGAGCCATTTAGTTCTTTAGTTCAGTTCAGTATACTGTATAACTTTAGAGTAGCTGTGATCTGTGGAACTTACTTATTTCGTTCCTGCGTGGCACATTCTTCATCACATTCCAACCTGAGAAAGCAAAGACATCAGTCATCAGACATTTATTTATTCCACTCTCTTTTAACATTGCTTTCAAGGCTCAGGTGCATTCATAGATCATAGCTCTGCTCTTTTTTGATGGTAGCCTTGTGTCAGGATGTATTATGTGGCTAATCCACTTGTAGGACAGTTTCATGTGGGGGGAGGAACTCAGTACTTGGTCTGTTTCGGCTCCTTCTTGGGGATGAGTTGCCCAATATCCACCGACTCTCCTAGCTGCATGTCGGACAACTTGCTTGCCATGGCAATAGCAGCATATCTGTGATACAAACACACACACACACACATTCAGACACAGACATACACACCTGAACTCTGAAGGACATTAGGAAGCATCAAAAATATATGCATTAAGTCAAGAAGAGGCGCTGTTTCCTGACCTCTGGTAAGAGCTTGTTGCCTCTGTGCATGAGACTGTCTCCTTCTTGCGCCCACAGTCACACTGCACTGTCACCTGCAGGTCAATGTAATACCCTGAAATCTCTCATGTCCTAAACAAACACTCAAAAAATGCTAACTCTAAAACATCTATACATTCAAAACGAGTGGGTTTATAGTCCTCTTGTTTCTTTACTTGAGACAGTCAGTCTGAAACTATTGGAGTTTTTGTCCAATTCAGTCAACAACTAAAAGAGTGCAGATGCCATGACCTACCTTGGCGGGGCAGGTGTTGCGTGGACAGGGTTTGCCATGGTGGCAGGGTGCACTACAAGGGTGCTGGCAGTCAGGCCGAGGGATGACGCAGGGCTGGCGGCATGCCTCGCCCTCGGGCTGGCAATCGCCGCGGTGACAGATGCGCTTACAGTGGTGGACGCCGCACGGCAGAAGCTTGTTGCATGGCAGGCCACAGGAGATGTCCTGCAGGTGGCATGGGATGTTGCTCCTTTGCTAAGAGGAGAGATGGAGAGAGATGGAAACAGACAGAGTAAGACAAAAGAGAGGAGAACAAAAATAAAAACACAAGTGAAGAGAAAACCAGACTGCAAGGCAGGAGACATGGGACATCAGCTGAGGGAAGATGTAGGGAAAAAGGAAACATGACTAAGTGGAAATGACAAAGGACCATTTGAGCACAGTTTGAGAAAAGCTGAATCTGAATGTCTAAAAGCCCTTCACCCACTACTCAAAACCGGCATGATTGAACAGAAATGCATCAGGAGGCTGTGTGCATTCAGTGGGCTAATGCTTTGTGAGGACATACCTCATGCATGCCCATGCACCACTTCTTCATGAGGTATGTACAGGGGGGACACTTCTCCTCACTGTGGCAGTTGTGGAAAACTGGAAACAAAACACAAAGAGGAAAATGTAGGTTGTAAAAGTAGTACAGTAGTAGAAAGGAAGAGAAGAAAAAACAAAAAAACAAAAAACACATTCCTTTCAGTGTTCAATATGCTAGATGCAGCAACATTTCTGAGGTTTGCTCGAATTTGTTTAGATGTGTGATCATAGTACCTGGGTGGTCACAGTCATGGCGCCGGGCACATGGGTTCTTGCACTCCGGTGGTTTGGTGCCACAGGGGATAGGTGGGTAGAGGACTGTCTCCCCACAGTGGCACGTCAGCTCATCAAAACCTGGTGCGCAAACATCCTCGAGTAAACAAACTGCACGCACAAATGCACTGCAGCGATACAGCCCACTTTCTGAATAAGAGTGGACTAGGCGTTCAAACTCACTGGTTTGCCAGCAGGGTTGGCAGTTGCCACGGTGACAGACCTCCTGGCAGCGATGCAGACCGCAGTTGAGTTTATAGCCACAGATCAGAGAGCACTTATGCTCCATGTCCTGCGAACACACACACACACACACACACACACACACACACACACACAAAAGAAATAAACAATTTCAGTCTGTGGCAATAACAATGTTGTGGGTTTCAACTAAAAGATTTTCTAGTGATTGGCTCACCATTACAGTTTCTCCTTGGACACATGCTTTGATTTAGTATCACATTTCCATTGTCCATGCAGCATGAAATCTATGCAGACCACACAGCTTGAGAGTGGGGGAACTCAACAGAGGCTATTCGCCAGGGCTCTGGAACCTATGGATTGTGAGCCACATATGGCTTTTTTGAGGACTTCATGTGGCCCTCAGATAAAGTCTACAATAATTTACACTGCTTAATATGATAAAATGTGGGGTACTGGGCACCACACATGTAAACAGGCTAACGCCGCCTAGAGGTAACGGTTAATTTCATTAACCTACATACTAGTCAGGGAACTAACGATAAGCTTTGGTTTTCTCCGACAAGAAATCGTGTCGGCGAATCAGCGAACAGATCGGAGGTTAAAGGCGATGACGTTGAACTCTAGCACCCAATCTGAAATAGCATACGTCACGACCAAGCAGTAGCCATGGGTTGAAGCAGAAAGTATCCCGCCCACCGTCATGAAAACGAATGCCTATGGCTGGTTCTCAGACGCTTTGCACGAAGTGAAACAAAGTGAAAGCGGCTGATCATATCAGGCTACCACACATGGGCATTAACAAATATAGTTTATGCTATATACTCATAAACTCACAATGCAATCCTAGTTGAAGACAAGTTACACTGCTCCCCAGGATAATGTTATCGTCCTGTACAAGCCACTGAATCACAAGACAAGAAGTAGAGCCTATGTAATTTCTTGTTGGTTAGCTTCTATTAAAAAAAAAAAATAAAAAGAGAGAGACTTTTGGTATCCTAAAGTTGTTGGTATTACTTAAAAAGGCTCTACTTATTATTATTATTATTTTTCTTTTTAGTTAAAAATATAACTTGGCCTTCATTGATTTTTCTTTTTTAAACATTTGGCTTTTTTTTTTTCATGGCTCTCTCAGTCAAAAAGGTTTCTCCTTGAACTTCAACTCCTTGAACATTTACAACCTTTTAAAGATTAGTAAACATTAAGAAAAATCACTTCATTCTGCACCAACATCTAAAGCCATGGCTTAACCCCTACATAATCACATTCACTTATTTGTTTAATTGCAATTTAAAATTAAATCATTAAAATGAAAGAAATATTCAAACAACAACTCTAGGTCTGTAATATATTTTTCTGTAGTACATTTGCATCCAGAGCTTTTTAATAAATCTTAGCCACCTACCACACAGCAAAGTTTCCCACACTTGTGCCGCCCACAAAAACGCTTCTTGTTGCACTTCCTTTCACATGTGAAACTTAGATCACCTAGAAGACAACACCAAGAGACAACCAATACAATCAGGCCATTTAACCATAAACGGCAATGTGTTTTTGGTGGTGGTATGACTGGACATCAAGTGATAATTCAAAAAGCTCACCTTCTGTTTGTATACTTGAACATGGGACCTCCTGGAAGACAATAGAATAAAAGTTTTTGAAGTAGAATCAAGGAACATCATGTCATTGTTATACTGCTGCTCCACCGGTAAAAAAAATGCAATGGCCAAACTGGGACTCCATGTGTACATGGCAGTAGAGGCTGACCTTGTTCTTGGAGCCGCAGCGGCATTTAATGGTGGAGGTGAGGGAGCAGGGCCCACACACCCCCTCATGACACAGCTTCTCACACATGTGAATGATGTCTGAGGAAACAAAGCAGAAACACATATACAGTAGACGCTCACAGAAAAAAGTTGGGATGAGGCAAACAATGCAATGGCACCAGACTCATCATCATTAGGCAACTTCTGCATTCAGCAATCTGAACAGAACACACACTTGCAACATCTTCCCAGGCTTCAAACGCACGCACACACGTGTGGACGCACACATATAGATAGTGTCTCACCAGTGGAGCCGCAAGGCAGGGGTTTCCCGCATGTCTTGCCGCAGGAGGGGATGGCGTCCTCACAGCTGCGTCTCTCCGAGTAGCCCAGCTCCAGCAGCTTGCTCAGGGTGGTCTGGCCACACGGGCAGGTGCGCACCAGGCGTGGCGAGAGCGGGCACGAAGGGCATGGCCCAGTGTGGCAGGCCTGCTGGCAACGGTGCCTTTGGCAGTCCAGCATCCTGACCACACAGAACATATGTGGAGCTTAGCATCAAATGCTATGTTGAAACATAATTGTACACAGTCTACAGAGGTTTCAAAGATGGTGGCAAAGAAAAGCAAAAGAAACAGCCAAAATTAAAATTACTTTGATACATTATGGATGGCCAGAGGGCCAGTGTGCTTTGGGACAGGCAGTCACTCACTCACTTTCCACAGGGCTTTTGACAAGAGAAGTGTCCCGAGCCATCAAAGTGTTCTTTATCAGTCCCACAGGGCACCTCCCGCAACACCACGCCACAGTAGCACACTGAATACAGTCACAGACACACACAGACACACACACACACACACACACACACACACATACATACACAGCTGAGAGGAGGGCAGTGGAAATGCTACAGGAAACAAATAGCAAGTTTCTTATTCCCACAATCTTACAGAAGTTTAAATGCACTACAAATCTATGCATTAAGGGCGGAATTCTCCGATAAGCGTGCAAGTCTGTTTTTACGCGATTTCATTTAAGCGCCTTTGTACTGCGCGCATTCTCCTCTTTCGACACCTGCTCCTCCCACAGCGCTTAAAGTCCAAATCAAGGCATGTTTACGAAAGGGACAGTATTAACCCAAAATAGAGGGCAGTCTCAGTGCCAATGTCGTGGATTGTGGCCATCAGGAAAACATGGAACAAGGACCTTCGGATTAACCATGAAAATGCCATTGTAGTCAACAGAAAGTGCCAACCATGACTTTAAATTTGAATAGGCATATCACATGACAAGATTAAGTGTCTGTGCCTATGGGCTAAGCTATCAAAGTCAAAGTAAGACCACAAATCAATTAACACATTGACATAATATTTCAACCACCGCAAAACATTTGCGAATACCAGGGAACAATACAATTTCATTGAATTCATAAACTGTACGCAATGACAAAAATAAGAAATAAATAATTTAGCGCTTCTTAACCAGCGTAAGCCATTTAAAATGTGCTCCTTCTACCTTAGCCTGTTTGTTCCATGGAAGACAGGGAGGAGAAGATTGTAGTCACACACACAAAAAAAACGATCTCAGTGAAGGCGATGTCATTTCGAAATTGTGCACTTCTCAAACTCTCAAACTACAGTAGGCCTACTATGAAATCAGCTACGCGATTTGAGATTATGCAATGGAACTCCCTGGAACAACCCAGATGCCAGATTCGCACCTTGATGATCACCAACCATTTTTTTTTTTTTTTGGTGAATCGTTCCTTGCTGATCTGCAAAGGCCTCACGGTCTAAAGAAAAGCGCAGAGTGTGTTAGTCACACTCGCAGGACAGGCCGATAAATGCGTGGCTGTTTGCGTGTTCTTCTCGTTCCCTCAAGCAAGCAAATGCAGGCCTGTCATTTTGGTTTTCATTTTTGAGAACATGGTAGAAATATGGTCGTACTCTCGTATTTTAATTGAATATTTAGAACAGGAGAAAGAGTTGATTTTCTTTGATAATTTCTTGTGGTTGTGATAAATGTAGTTTAGAAATAATTATGCACAATGTAATATAGAAAGTTTCGAACATTGGCATGTTCAAAATCGGCCGTGACCGACATCAAACGCAATATACTATTTCACCTTATTGTGGAGCTTGACCTGAATACAGCCCTCAAAGGTGCGTAACAGTAAAAACACTTAAGTGAGGAGGAGAATACGTGTAAGGAACCTTTTAATTAGATATGCCCCGATTTAAGGGTTGCCCCGTCTAGAACACGCAACTGGGCATTTGGCACGCAAGTGACTGATTTGAGCCTATGGCAGAATGCATCTAAATGCATCTAAAACATTAACACACAGAAGCCCACTACTTGCAGGCCATTTACAGCATCGACCTTACTAAAAAGCCCAGCGAAAGCAGCATGTTCTCGAGGCACAAGGCAGAATTGGCTGGGTGGCAGTGTGAGGGAAAATTTTGCCCATTCTCTAACCTTGCTGCACCCGAAGCTGACAGGGTTGGCAGGATCCGCCGTGACACACCTGGGCACAGGTGTGCTCAGTGCAGTTCAGTGCGGCACCACACACCTCCTGGCAACGAATGGCCACCGTCTGACTGCAACGTACAAGCTGGCTAAACACACACACACACACACACACACACACACATATTACACTTACAATCCCACTCCTTGAGTGGATAATCACATTAAACAACATTCAATATCAGTATCAATATGTCCAGTAGTGAGGTGGCTGCTACCTGGTCTTCCCACAGGTGCAAGATTTGGACACGAAAGCTGGGCATTGTGGACACGGTCCTGGATGACAGAGGCTGTTGACAAGACAAGCACGTGTGGGTTAGGCCAGTTCAACAGATGTCTCTTTTGCCATTTACAACAACAATTAATGATCTTTACCCATACAGAGTGAAGATGGAGGTCAAGCATGCATACAACCAGAATGACCCCACGTTCGCAACCCACATCAAGCAAATAAATGTAATATTTTTCATTTCTCTTGTTTAAAGCCAACAAAAACAAAAGCTTTTAATGGCAGAGCTGAACTCTGGAGACTGCTGGAGACTGTTGTGTTATAGTGTTGTGCTGCTTAGAAAGGTCTTACATGTTGCAGGGATGGTTGCAGTTCGCTCCAGTCCTCTTCTTCCCACACATATCACCACAGCTGTGCGGGATCTCACTGCGTTGCCATTCTGGGTTGGTCACTTTGCCTGTGCAACAGCACAGCCAGAGTGGGGTAACAACAGGGAGGTGATCAAGGTTAGATGCGCAGATAAGCATGACTCAATTGTAAAGCAAAAGGCTTATCAAAGAATGAAAAAAAGGAGGATATCAGATAGAACAAACACACCATCCTCAAAACTGAACAGCTGCCAAATTTTATTTGTACTCTAAGGTCTCTGGTGAGTGAATGGATTTCATTTTACCCGTAAGAGATTACTTAGAAACATAAGTTGATGCTTGGTGCTTCTCCTGCAAAGTCAAGATGTTCTTGCAACAGGGGCACGGAGTTCTCACCACAGAAGCAAGTGTAGGAGTTCGGCGCTCGGAATGCCACGTGCTGGCAGGCGGGACACCTCCATCCTTCACTCCCATCTGTGGAATAACAAGCAGCACAGCTAGCTACATCTTTATGCACTGTGAGGAACAGTCTGTTCACTGGGGTACAACACAGAAGGAAGATTTGCCACTGATATGAAATATTAGTGATAATTCATAGTCAAATCATCAGCTAGGAGACGCTGTATCTCCAAATCATTTGGATTTTTATTTTTTTTACCTCCAAATCATTTGGATATTTTTTTTTTTTACCTTCAAATCATTTGATTTTTTTTTACTAATAGTAGATTGGCTGAATCAACTAACTGACCAAGCTTCACTCAAGATGTATCACTCGCGTGAAAAAAACTGATGTTGTCTATCTATCTAATGTTTATCTATGACAAAGTGGCTCTCTCTGTGTCAACTCCTTTAAAGTGATCAATATAAAAGAACTGTTAAGGGGGTTACTGTTAGGTTAGTGGGCTTACCGTCAGCCTGAGAGGCGGGCGAGCGAGCCCACTTCTTAATGCAGTTGAGGTGGAAGACATGGAAGCAGTTCTGACAACTCCAGACGGGGGCCATGACGCGGATCACCTCACAGCACACCATGCACTCATACTTCTCCTCAGTCAGTTGTTCGATCAGACAGCCTGGCCCAAGGGTGCAAAAACACTTAGTTCACAGGAGAATGCTCTGTCATGACAACATTTCTCTGTCTGAAAACAACAAATAAAATGACATGGGGTTCAAGAAAATATGAAGTTGTGACTTTAGGCTCTTCCGATGTAACATGGCTACAGACACAACACTGGAAATGCTAAACAGATTTCATGTGGTTTTTATCCATACTGTGATATATACCCATAACAGTTTGTACGCAACATAATAAGGTAGCAAAGGGTAAGCACATTGTTAAAGTAAAGTTTAAGTTTACTGGTAGCCCATCAATGATACGTTTTTATCCAGAGGAGACATGGACTCTAGCCTGATACCATGCACACAAATCCTGCTCACTCTCACCTGTTTGGGTCTCTTTGCTCTTGGGAACATGATCCACACGTCTCCTGTGAGCAGCTCTGGGGTCTGGTCCCCCTGTGTGTCTCTGGCCCCTGTCCTGTAGAGGGGTGCGTCTGCCCTGACTTTTCCCTTCCCCTCCCCCAGACCTCAGGCTAAGCTCCACTGGGTTTGGAAGGGGGCTCCTAGGGGGTGAAGCCCCTCTCTGACCCTTGTCTTCTCTCCGTGGACCCCTGTCTGCTGGGTGACGCTCCCTCCAGTTGTCCCTTGAACTGCGGTGGTCTGCAGGCTTCCTTCGGCTCTCTTCCGAGAGGTTCCTGTTTGGGGCTCTCCAGCCCTTGTGGTTACGAGACTCAGAATCTTCGTCCGAGTTAGTTCTTGGTTTCGGTGGCTCTGCAGGGGCCCAGCTCCGACAAGAGCCGCAGTTCTCCTGGTTCTCATTACGGTCTCCTGGGAAGGGTCCTCTCGCACCTTTCTCCCCACGACCTCGTCTGGATTCTAGGTTGAACTTCCGAGGCTTTTTTGGACGGGTGTCGCGGAGCTCCTCGCCGGCCATATCTGTGTTTTTTGGGAGCATTGATGGCTTCTGCCATCGTGGTTCTTCTATGCCAGGTTGAACGTTAGAAGCCACCTCTGGCAATGAGGCTGGGGTGTCACTCTGACTGCGACCAAAGTACCCTCTGCCATTCCCTGGCTTGTGCCATCTTGGATTTTGGCCCCTTACACGTCCTTGAGTGCTGTGGTCACCTTCATTGTTCCCTACATTCCCATTGCCACAGCCATTCCCTCGGTTTCCTCCACCTCTGCCTCTACCTGGCCTTCCTCTACCCCTCCTACCATCATCTCCTTGGAAAGACTGATGACGATCAGAGGGTTTTGACCCGTTTTCCTGTCCAGGAGACTTGCCACCCACATGATTAAAGTAAAAGGCTTGCTGATGGGACTGGCCTACATGACGATCGCTTCGATGCCACCCAACTTCTAAACGTGGCTGACCTCTCTTGGCCCGATGCGGGTTCTGTGTTACCCGTGGGACAAACTCCGGTGTGTCTGGATTCAATTCCAGAGTATCTGCAGAACATTAAAATGCACTTAGGCTACGTCTCCAGGTGACAAACGTGTTTTACTTGCAGTTTTCAAAAGCACGATTATACATTATGGCACCTTCCTACGCAGCAGTAAGGAAAGATCACAATACGAGTAATCTAATGTTAACTCGTAGACAGCCTGATCAGGCTTTGACTTTTGATAGGAAACTTAGCCATGTCACTGAAGAGTCAGTTAGATTCCAAATAACTACAAAGCTCTCATGTTTATTTAATGTGATACAGCCCTAGGTTTAGTAATTTGTAAGATAAAACGTAAGAAAATCTAACTTCGCGTTACACATCCACACTGAAAAAAACATCTAGCTAACTCGGCTATTTTAACTCGCAAACGAATAACCAACTCCCACTTGATTGAACAAAACATAATAAAAATGAATACCGAACAATTACTGTAGATGCCATTCAATTTTCGCCTTTGGTAAACTAATAAACTGTCAAAAAGTAACATTTGGCTAGCCGGGTTGGTATCTATTAGCAGGTAGCTAGCTAGCTAAATCATATAACTTGGCTACGATACAGCTAATACCAGAAAAAAGTTTACCAGTTACAGAACCTTCGGCCATTCAGTCACGCCGTCCTGCGGACCTGCCACAATCCAGCAGTCCCCCACTCCCTTGATCTATTAATTTAACTGGTTTAGTCTAAAAATACTTTTCACTCGTGGTTTGAAAGCTTGACAACTTCCTTATACACAATTTACTTTCCACGCGCCGTCCAATGACAAGCCCTAACGACAAACCACGTGATTCTTATGTCACACAGGGTCGCAAGGTCACCACTTAGCAAGAACGTGGTCGTCACTGCTGTAAGGACGACACCTGACACTGGTGTTGGATTGATGCAATTTTTTTTACAGCATAGGCCTACTGTAGCCCAAAAAACCTTAACATAGGCCATTTGCTTAAATTGCTTCCTGTAAATATGTTGCAAAAATGCTGCATTAAGACCAGTTATGAGAGCCAATCATATTCTAGGTTATTTTGTGATAATGAAATTAGTCACGTGTAATAAAATTGTTTAGATGATAATATATAGAATAGACCTACTGTCTAGTCTCGTAGCAATTGCAATAGTTCCTTTGTGGCCACTAGGTGATGCTCGTCTTCAACGATTCAGTAAACCAACAACCATAACGTTGAGTCGACCGAATGGAAGTAATCAAATTGGTCGGAAATATATTCTTATCTATTTTATCTGAATTGGGATTAAGGACATAGGCTAGCCTGAAATCTGCGATTAGGCTAAATGTTTAATTAGCATAGTCTATATCAGTCTTATTAGAGGAACCCAAATATTTCGGGTAGCCTAATGTGGGCCATTACTCAGTAGGCTATAGGTAGGCCTAATTCAAATTTTAAAAGATTGTAGTCTACAAAACATTGACTTTAGGTTCTCAAATGTCTAGTAGGGCGTATCTTAATCTAGGACAGTACTTTTAAATATGATTTTGTTGACTTAAAATTGCACAATTATAAATTCGGCAGAAACAGTGTATAAAATTGCAGTTGTAGTCCATAGCATTCAGGCACTCTCTGTGCTTCATGACCAGACTTGGTATCTTGGTATCTCTAAATGTAGAGGTTAGCTAAATGTAAAGATTTTTTATTAATTTATTACAGTTTCACTGTGTATTAAACAATCTGTAGCCTACCAAAATGATCAAATTCTTTTATTGTTGTCTATTGTTGTGTTGAACCAATTACTAATAGGCATAGCATATAATTTCTCCACTGGTGCAAAATATGCCCCAGAATTCACCATAATTATAGTTACAGTATAATAGGACTTGGGTTAGTCCACCATTTGCCCAATAGTGTCAAGTAGGGCGAGTCATTAATATAAGAACTAGGCCTACTGGAATAAGCCTAGGATTTTATAGTATTATAGACTGGCAATGCAAACAGTATGTAAAAGATAACTGTGTGTTGTTGTTTTTTTTAAGATGGGTGTAACAGCGTCCCTGTTTGGTAGAGTCCCTTTGATATTTCACTGACCTGCAGTTAAAGACCTGTGGTATACAGTACATCAGGCTATATAGTAATTAAGCTGCATCAGCCATTTTTTCATGAAGTGGCAGGGAAGCGCATCATTCACTGTATTTGTAAAAAGCAGACTTTTGTGTGGGTGTGTGAATTTCTGCATATGTTTGGTAGAGGGAAGAATGCAAGTAACTGGTGACTCCTGATTAAAAGCAGTTAGGACGTTAAGTAGGCTAAGTCACCATGCATTAATGTAAAGTGCATTCTTTAACCAACTGCCAGAAAATCAACAATGTCAACAAAAAGAGATAACTGCAGTGGAATGTCAGTCTACCCTCTTCTGCAATTTGAATAGTATCCATTGTGGAATTACTAAATGGTTTTACAGAGGTGTTAATCCAGCAAATGGATTAAATTAAGTTGTGTTAGGAAGTTAGTTTCATCACTTACAGTGATTTTTCTTCTTATGTTGTCCACATAGTTGTTATGTGTAACACAATGTGTGTGTGCCCCAAAATGCTGGAGACCCTTTGTGTTATCAGATATAGCTGTCAAACACATTTTTACTCACTATTAACAATGGTGTTTAATTTTCATGATGGGTTTACGTTCCTTTTCTGTGACATGGCCAAAGAGCTTTCCTTTAAAAGGATCCCAAAATATGTTGGCCTTATAAGACTGACATTGGTATTGGCTTTATCTAAAAGGATTCTAAAACCCTTTTTTATTTAAACTTAGTTGCAGTTTGCAGATCTTTTAAGCTTTCCGGAAAAAAGCAACTTGGTTAATAATGTCTATGTGTGTTTATGTGCGCTTGATTGCTACACAATTTATGTGGCCGATGTCAACGTTAAGCTAATGTCTTACTAGCCAGGATCCTTTTAAACAGGTGGACTGCTGTTTGTATATTTCACTGTACAAAAGGAGTTTTGTTTAAAATAGAAACACAAAAGAAGTTAAATCATTTGAATTAGTGCAGGTAGCTGTGGAAACAATATTAGGACCATTTCCATGGGAATGAAGAAATCATCCAGTAGCATTTCTGCCAGTGTGTTGATTAGTGTGCTGACACAACTCATGGAGAACACTATCCATGTCTTCCACTAGAATCTTGACAAGTCATGGTCTTTTCTCACAATTCTTATAGGAAATTTAATTCCATTAAATTCTCATTTCATTCTATTGAGAATAAATAGTAAAATACTACTTGTTAGCTGGAATCAGAGGAGAGTGTGTGTAAGGTTTTTCTAGGTTAGGAAAATCTATTTACCTCGGTTTACATCCGAAATATGCCTGATGCATAAGGCTGTGTCCAAATAGTAAATTCAATCCCACTTTGCCTGTCCTCTTGAAACATTTGAGTTGTTAACCCCTGCTGTTGGCCTACCTCAGTCATGATTTATATTTCCCTTTCCCTGTGTTTATCAACCTCTGAATCTTTATCTGAGTTTGTGTTAGTCACATTGGTTTACGGAATGAGAGAGTGTGTCTCTGTGTGTTTGGAGCAGAGACTAAACACACAGGAGTTTAATGGAGAGAGTGTGTGATGGATCTGTGTGAGACGTATCTGATGAAAAAATAGGTCAGGTAGACCTGAGGAGAGAAGGAAGAGAGCACTTGTATTGTCTATTATCCCTTTTAATACTTTACCTCTACACACGCAAAAACACGCGCACACACACACACACAGACACAAACAGAGATAGAAGGCGTAAAAGATCAAATGAGATCAAAAGTGGTTCATTTTAATGACTAAGCTGATTATTAGCTTCTATTTTTTGGGTCGTTGGGCTTGTTTGGATGTGTTTTGAATATGTGCTGTACACCTCTATGCGCATAAGTGTGTGTGTGTGTGTGTTTGTGTGTATGTGTTTGTGTGGTTTAAGTATAAATGACTGATATCTTCTCTGTCAGGCAGGGTACAAGACTCATCCCTGTGTGAAATTGCCCTCAATTATCTTGCTAAAACTTTAAATCCTCCTTAAATCCTCTCAGAAATGAGACCATGTTCTCAAATACAGACAGCTACCCACATACGCGCGCGAACACACACACATACATACATACATACACACACACACACACATCTGTATGCCTGCATATAGTCTGGATTTCCTGCTTCTTTCACAGCTAGGGGCGATGTATTATTCAAGCCAAGTGAATTCTGCCAAGTTTCTTTTTTTTTCCATTTTAATACAAGAACACTAGACCCTCTGCATGTTGTAGCCATGCAGATCAGCCATTAAAATCCTGTCTGTTAAAGCAGGATTGAGTGGTCAGCCAGAATAATTACTAATTACATCCAGAAACAAAGTCCCTCACATCCATAACAATCTGTAAATGAATGAGTAAATGACTAATAGTTGTAGGTGACTTGCAGTTACAATGATATTACATTTGTACAAATCTGACTAAAGGTCATTACATTACCATTAACAATGAGACCCTAAGTTGAAAATCAATAAAAATAACTTTCAAAAAAAAAAAAAAAAAAAAACAATGAGACCCAGGAGTCGCCATCTGTGTCAGTCTATTAACTTGCTGCTCAGTTTGTTGACATGCTGGAAATTTCCATTGAAACTGAATTAAGGTTTCCTGTAGAATTGTGTGTGCTTTGCTGGTGGGATCCCTGCCTGACCTTACTGGTTTGTGAGTCCATCAACTCTTGCAGCCATAAAGATCCCCTTCGGAACAGACTCCACCAGCGAATGTTGAGGTGGAAACATGTGATCTGCTGAGACACGGAATTTCGAAGGGGTGGAATTTGTGTTGGATTTGTGTTTATGACCTTTTGATTGTTCCCAACTGATCCACCGAGAGGGCCATTAGAACTCCAGGAGATTGTTGGTACCCGTAGCAGTTTCATGAATGCTTGGCGGAACTCCCGATTGGAGCAAGGATAGATAAAAGGGTTGATGCAGCTGTTGAAGTAGCCCAGCCAGAACACCACCTTAAACACAGTCTCAGTCGGCTTTAACATAGGGAACATGGCACCTGCTCACACACACACACGCACACACACACACACACAGCAAAGAAAAGAGCTTTAAGTTCTTCTTTATGTGAGGTAATCTGTATATACTGTATATATATGAATGTGTGTGTGTGTGGCACATACAGTATGATGTATACCACGATTAACATGGGGTATGAACATTATAGATTTTAATACCTACATCCATTATTAATATTTATATACTGTATTTAACATATAGCATGCACACAGAGACAATGTTTTCCACACCAGTACACCATGACTCATTAGCACTGTGCTTGTTGTGGGTGTTGCTGTGGTTGCAGGTTATTGCGTACATACCCAGTGGCAGTACAATGAAGAAAGGCAGCCAGCAGAAGACGAACACCCCCACCACCATGGCTAGGGTCTTTGCAGCCTTCTTCTCTCGGGCGAAGCGTTGTAGCACGCGGCTGTGCATTCTTCTCGCCCCTCCGGAAATGTCCTCTCCAAGCACAGCCCCACGCCGATGGATCCTCAGCACCACCTCTGCTGCCCCACCTGGTGGGTGGCGCTCTCGCTTCATGCCCCTCTCCAAGCAAAGTGTGGTCCTGCGGGCCACCACATACACCTGTGTGTACACTGCCAGCACCACGCCTAGAGGCAGGTAGAAGGACAACAGTGAGGAGAAGAGAGCATAGCCAGGCTCTTGAGTGACCGTGCAGATGTTGATGTCTGGCGAACGGGCCTCCTTCCATCCCAACAGTGGTGGCGCTGACAGGGCCCCACATACTGTCCACACACAGGCCAAGACCACGCCGGCCCGCCGCCTCGTCACCAGGAACCGGTAGTGAAGGGAGTGTCGCACACCTATGTACCTGTCTACGGCGATAGCGCACAGGCTAAGGATGGACGCTGTGCAGCACAGAACGTCCACGGCGGCCCATGTGTCGCAAAAAACACGGCCGAAAGGCCAGCAGCCCAGCACCTCCAGTGTGGCTGAGAATGGCAGCACACAGACACTGATGAGCAGATCTGCCACTGCCAGGTTGCAAATGAAGAGGTTGGTGGCCGTTTGAAGCTGTCGGTTCCACAGCACTGACAGGATGACTAGTGCATTACCAAAAGCAGCCAGTGAAATGAACATGGTCAATAAAGATGCCACAACAATGCTGTGACCAGTCAGTGCCAGCTGGGGACATAGGGTTGGAGACTCTTCACTGCTGTTTCCAAGCAGGCTAGTGATTTGGCTGTTTCGAGTCAGGCTGGTGGTTTGGCTGTTAACAGTTACTCCTATTTCATTTTCAGCCATTTTGATTTATTTTTTTTTGTATTCGACTTCTTTACCAAAACTGATGAAATTACCACAACAAAGTTAACAGCCTCAACTTAAATCAGAAAATCGGAGTGTTTACAAAAGTTACATAACTAACTTTCAAGAAGACGATTTTTAGGCAGGCTACTAAAGCTTTCTCACCCGTTCCATGATGAGGTAAACGTCTGATCTTTTTCGGTGTTGCCGAGACAAAACGCACAGGACACATCACCCGCTGAATCCCGACAGGAACTGCAGATCATTGTGGTTACACCACTCTGTTCTCACATACTCACGCTCCAACAGGTGGCGACAAAACCCTACTTGGTTAGACAGTCGGAGGCTGTAGTTTTGTATGGTTGTGCGGTTGACAGGTGCAAGATTCGAGCTCACAATAAATTGGGATACATACATGTAGCAGCGCAGCCTCGACTGTGCTGCTGCTCACTCATTGCTGACTTTCGTTTAATTATACCCTAGGTACATATGAAATTATCATAGCCCTGACATTTTGCAAAAATAAACACTTCAGCTAAAGCTGTGCACTTTTCAGATGGAGGATAATTCAGATTTGACTGACACGTTTGCACTGAGCGTTCACAGTGTTCACAAGTTCTATACAGAATCAAATAAAATATTTAAAAGTATATGAAATAAAATTCAGTGAAAAACAACTATTTATTCTCAGGCCCTGAAGAAATGTGGTCATACGCACGTCTCACACTGTCTCTCGCAGTGGCGGTTCTACACTGAATTGCGCCCTGGGCGAAAGTACCTCCTGGCCC
>JAGFZM010001261.1:562510-591578 GCA_017657215.1 Limnothrissa miodon
CTAAAATAAATGATTGGTAAGTTTCACTAAATAGGCCTAATGTTAGAATTTCTGTGATGGTTTGTATAGCCTATTATGATTTTATTGTGTTTTAAAAAGCATAGCAAGAAGGGGCCGTTGAACTGGTCCACCGGAGGAAGAAAGTCATCTCGTAGAAACTTAGCCTATGAGCCAGGAGGATTTAATTAACCCTCCCTTGATAAAAGTAATATTTTGAGCAACCCTCCCCTGTTTAATTCACAAGTCCAAATATTTACCTTTTAGCCTACGATTCAAGAAACGTTGACACCTTCTTGGTATTTCAATGTCGGCAACTTCTGCACTCTGATCTTATACACACTGGCGGTGGCTAGGGTACCGTGAATTAGCCTACCCGTTACACCACTGAATACCCATACAGAGAGAATATTGTTGGATACCTTTATCTTTTGCTCGTTTCTCATCTTCTTTTCTTCTTTTCCTAAATTGGGTACCTGATAGCTGTGGCCTTTTTCTCCATCGCTGTGTTTACTAATCAACAATCAACAGATTTCCCATCTGCAGTCACTCACGACCATTTGTCAAGACTAAACCTATTCACCTCCACATCCACATTAGGCCTACCTATTTTTATTAGCAATTTCAAATAAAAAGGTGCTACTTATTGGTCTGTGTTTATATATTTTTCTCTTTTTTCCAAAGAAATATTTTGAATTAAATGTGCGTTATTTGTAATAAAGTCAGGTGTCACTGACATAGTTAAGCCCACCTTCTTGTCCGCTTCATTTGGAAGAGGTGAACTGTAGCCTATAGGCTACTCTGCGCCCCCAACCCCTCCCGGCTCGCTCAGCTTCTGTGCGGCTCCTTCAGCAGCAGGCAGGGGCGGCACAGGTAGCTTATCATAGAAAACTGCTTCGCGGCACAGATTTCCCCCCCCCCCTCCAAGTTCGTGTGCCGCCCCCCACGTAATGCCGCCCTGGGCGGCTGCCCCGTTCGCCCATGCCTAAAACCGCCACTGGTCTCTCGCCACATACATTTCTTCACACTCGTCTTGAAATTCTCCGCTGTATTATGTAGGCTAATTAGGAATTTACGTTTACGTTGTGGGTCAAGGTTAGTCTCATACATAACTTGTGATGCGCATGCGTACAGTTCTCAGACGCAATGTGTGTCAAATGGGTTAAAAAAATCGAACGTGTCATCTAACGCATTTACAGGGTGCTTATGCTGATTTGTAAGTTTACAGTTATGCTCTTAACAATCTAATTAACACTTAACAATCTGAACTAATTCTAAAATTGGTTGTGTTTTTGGAGATGGTATTTGGGACATGGGTGTGGGGAATGGGTGTGTGTGTGGGAATGGGTGAGAACAAAGTTATTTTTTGTAGTCTTGTGGTTTCATGGGCTTGTCATGGATTGGACATTAATTTAGTTAAAATGCTCCATTAATTTAACAATGTGAGGTTTTTTATTTATAAAGCATGCAGCATTCACTGTTGACCTGGAACAGTCATTCCCCTTTAAAGCATGTTGTTCTGGCCTTGCAGAGGTCTTAATTATGATATAGTTAGCTACATCCTTACATGAACCTGCCCCGCCAAAAACTGGATGAGGAAACAGTTGAATCTGTCACCCTCTAGGCACACGTGTAAGCACACAGTTTCCTCCAATGCTCTTGCAGATATTATTTCTCCGGGCACACAACCCACAGTACATTCACTATTTTCACAAGACATCTGTGGCAACAGCTGGCTGGTTACACCCCACCTCTGTAGCATGCAGGTGCCACATGAATTGCAGTGTGCGTTTCATACCTGAATGCTCACCTTCTTTAACGGTCCTGTGACCTTTAAGCCACATTATGTATGAATCACTGGAGAACACCAATCTTGTTCCACAGAAACCACATTTCATCAAATGAGGTTAAACAATTGGTGGATGATCATAATTGGAAATCCTGAGTCTGATAAGCACTATTAAATATGTATTTTCATATGATTCCATTTTGTTCTTTTCAACGTTATCCAATGCCAGTTATGTTTTACTGTATGTTTGGATTTGTAAACATGTCCTACAGACTTTAATTATTTTTTGTAATCCCTAATGTAGACCAAGAACAGGCTACCATAAAGAGAGGCAACTGAAAATCCAATGTAGTAGAAAATAGTTAATGCCTAGGAATTGAAAGATTGCCTATGAGGTTAGGTTTCCTATACTAATCATATAAGAGTGTTGGTATGCAATATGATGTGACATGACCTCCACACTCTGCTGGGGGTCTGCCATTTACTTACAGAGAGTAAATTATCTCACCTCATTTTACATCTTAAGCATAAAGCTTATCTTGTCTGTATGACACTAAGTTCAGATTGTCCTTAAAGGTACTCTAAGCGATGTGACTCGTTTTTAGGACTAAAACATTTGTTGTTACATACAGCAAACATCTCCTCACAATCTGCTAGCTGCCTATCCCCTGAACACACTGTAAAAAAAAACGCAGTCTCTGTAGACAGCCCAGGCTCCATAAACGGCTAAAAAAACACAGTGGGCAAACCTAGCATAACAAACGAAATGAAACATAACAAACATTGTTCCAGCCAATAAACGACAAGAAGGATTTGGTGGAGGGGTTGGGTGGGGGTTAGAGCGCGTGAGTCTTTCAGGAGGCATGGGAGGGAGGTATCCTCCGTTTTGTGTGACAATACTTCGAATGTCAACAAGAAGTGACATCAAACACAATCGCTTAGAGCGCCTTTAATGTTTACAAACCGGATTCTAAAAAAGTTGGGACACTAAACAATTTGTGAATAAAAACTGAATGCAATGATGTGGAGATAGCAAATGTCAATATTTTATTTGTAATAGAACGTAGATGACATCAAAAGTTTAATCCGAGTAAATGTATAATTTTAAAAGAAAAATATGTTTCACGGTGTCAACAAATCCCAAAAAAGTTGTGACAAGTAGCAATAAGGGGCTGGAAAAAGTACATTTGAGCATAACGAATAGCAATAAGACCAATTAACACTAATTAGGTCAATTGGCAACATGATTGGGTATAAAAAGAGCTTCTCATAGTGGCAGTGTCTCTCAGAAGCCAAGATGGGTAGAGGATCACCAATTCCCGCAATGTTGTGCAGTAAGATTGTGGAGCAATATCAGAAAGGTGTTACCCAGAAAAAAAATTGCAAAGACTTTGCAGTTCAGAGAACCTGGAAAAATCTCTCTGCGTAAGAGTCAAGGCCGTAAAACCATACTGGATGCCCGTGATCTCCGGGCCCTTAAACGACACTGCACCACAAACAGGAATGCTACTGTAAAGGAAATCACAGAATGGGCTCAGGAATACTAGAAAACATTGTCAGTGAACACAATCCACCATGCCATCTGCCGTTGCCAGCTGAAACTCTACAGTGCAAAGAAGAAGCCATTTCTAAGCAAGATCCACAAGCTCAGGCGTTTTCACTGGGCCATCATTTAAAATGGAGTGTGGCAAAAAGTGTGGTCATACTAGTCACGATTCGAAGTTCTTTTTTTCAAAATTTGGGACCAAAGAGGACAAGGACAACCCAAGTTGGTATCAACGCTCAGTTCAGAAGCCTGCATCTCTGATTGTATGGGGTTGCATGCATGAGTGGCGGGTGGTCCTGACGTTTGGGGAGGCTGCGTGACCAACTTTTATAGGCTACACAGTGCAAGGGCGGAACTGCTGGCCATTAGATTATAATTAACCATTGGCAAGAGTCTCAGAAAGAATAATATCCACATTTATAATGATCAATAATAACCAACACAAGACTTATTTCAAAATCAAACTTTTTTATCTAAGCACAATTCAAATTCAATTGAAATCAGTTAGCGGGCTGTCATCTGTCCGCCAGTCTCTCCTTTCTTCCCTGTCTTAGGACTTCGGTGCGATAAGGAGAGATGGGGGTGGGGGAAGAGAATTGTGCTGGCTGCAGAAATGTGATGTTTTTCTTTCTTTTGGAAAAACAACCGTATATCAATGCTGATATGAGACTAGCCTACATTTTTAAAATCCTGCGCTATAGCGGCTACCAGCAGCTGATTGGCTATTTTTGTTTTTGGCCTAAAACTACCGTGATCTGACTCTGTCTATCACCATAGCCAGAGTCACGCGTACTCACTCCCAACTTGTCATAAATATACGGCACAGGTTGTAGAGAGAAGGCTGTACGTTATCTTTCACTGAGATCACAAGGTTCTACCATCACTGGACGCAGCTTCTACTGCTGCGGCTGCTGCGTTCAAACTAAAATCATCTATAAAAATGTTCACACATCATGTACGTTATTTTCACGATTTCCCAGCATTAATTTTGGGGAGGCTTAGCCTCTCCAAGCATACATTACGTGCCGCCCATGGTTGCATGAGTGTGTGTGGCATGGGCAGCTTGCATGTGTGGAAAGCACCATCAATGCAGAAAAATATATTCAGGTTCTAGAACAACATATGCTCCCATCCAGACGTCCCTCTTTCAGGGAAGACCCTGCATCTTTCAACAAGATAATGCCAGACCACATTCTGCATCAATCACAACATCATGACTGTGTAGGAGAAAGATTCGGGTACTGAAATGGCCAGTCTGCAGTCCAGATCTTTCACCTATAGAGAACATTTGGCGCATCATAAAGAGGAAGGTGCGACAGAGAAGGCCCAAGATGATTGAACGATTGACTGTATTAGACAAGAATGGGAGAGCATTCCTATTTCTAAACTTGAGAAACTGGTCTCCTCGGTCCCCAGACGTCTGTTGAATGTTGTAAGAAGAAGGGGAGATGCCACACAGTGGTGAAAATGGCCTTGTCCCAACTTTTTGGGGATTTGTTGACACCATGATATTTTGAATCAACATAATTTTCCCTTAAAATTATACATTTTCTCACTTTTTCCGTGATTGATGTTGTATTCTGAATAAAATATTAGAAGTTGGCACCTCCACATCATTGCATTCAGTATTTATTCACGATTTGTATAGTGTCCCAACTTTTTTGGAATCCGGTTTGTACATGTTTATGTTTCTTTTTTAGAGTCTGCTCTATTTAAAAGTCACATTTTGACATTTTAGGTTGAGGAAAATAAAATTACACTGTCATCCAATGTAGCATAAATGGTCATGGCTACTGTGCTGATTGTACGCCTAATTGTTTTCTTCTTTAGCCCAAAGAATTACCTAATGAGCCAGATGATGTGGGTTCATATTACTGAAACATTAGGCCAGCGGGTGTCGTAAGATTTGAAACGTAATTGTAGTAATACATGTTGATAATGTTGATTCAGTGGATTTTCCTTTGACCAATAACATTTGTATTTCTTAACACTTAAAAAATGTCACTAATTCTCTGCATGTGTGCATGTGGCAAGAAACCCATTCTGACTTGGTGACAGGTCACCAGAGATGCTCTAAGACTTAAAGGTCAGTTTGCTAATTAGACAACTTAAAGGCTGCTAACAACCTCCACCATCACCCTCTAGCACACACGCACTCACATGCAGCCTCCTTGGCTCTTTACTCCTGCAGCATCCATAGTGTGTTTGTGTGTGTGTGTGTGTGTGTGTGCATGCTTTTTCTTTTAGGCTAAAGCCCTAAACACGGTAGAAAGTCATAGGGCGTGATCTAACTAACCTAAAGGTTATGTAGGTGAGAATGTCACTTTATTATTAATACAATGCTAATATTAGCATTATAATGACTTGGAATCCTTGCCAGAGGGGCAATGTGTTTTAAAACAAGGACAACAGAGACAGAGGGAGATTTTGATATTTGATTTTAAGGAGAACTACCTTTAATTTAAATTTTATTTTACTTCCATTTAATTTTAGATGTCATTTCAATCAGATTTCTCTTGTGGGATTAAACAGAGTATGAGAACACGTGGGGCTCCCTCAGACTGCACACTCACAGTATTTCTGGCTAATGTGACATGTGCAATTGCCATAACCATTCCTATTTACAAATGCCTGTGATGCATTCTGAGAGTTGTAATTAATGTAGTACGCTTGCACTGGAACTGTTGTTTGCTGTTCTGTCTTGGGTTGTGTGTGTGCCCGTTGTTGTTGCTTGACCCTTGACACCAAGCACTTCCAAGTCAGAATAAAAACGGCCAAAAATAGAAGAGTTGCTGTGGAAACAATAATCGTCCTTTCCATTGCGAGGTGTCTCTTTTGCGGATGTGCATCAGGAATGACTGTGAAAGGTTCCGCTGCGCTGTACTGTTCCTCCTCCTCTTCCTCTTCCTTATTCTCCTCCATGAGAACTTGCTCTGTTGTCTCTGTGACAATGTACCATTCAGCCTCCGTTGCTATGACCACTGTGTCTGTTTCAACAGGGATGTCCATTTCTATGTCGGTGTTTGTATCAATAGTGATGTTGTTGAAGTCAAAAACATGAGGCTGACAAGTTTGGAATGCATGCACTGCATCTAGAATGTTCTCACCCTCAGCTTCCTCGGGCATTGCGCACACAGGCCCATTGTCTCGTCGTCCATGGTAATGTCCTAACCATGCAGCCAGTGTGCATATGTTCTGTCCACAATCCCATGGGTTCCCAGAGAGAGTAAGGTTCTCCAGAGAGACCCAGTTCTGCAGGATGCTGTGCTCCAGGACCTGTAGGCGGTTGGAATGTAGTAGGAGGCTCTTAAGGTGTGGAACCCCATAGAATGCGGTAGGTTCGACCCACTCCAGGCGGTTTCGAGAAAGATCCAGGTGCTCAAAGGTGGGCCAGTGCCAGTGTAGGGTTCTGCCCAGCCATGCTGCCTTGTTCTGGCTCAGGTCGAGCGAGCGCAGGGAAGTGAGGCGTGCAAACAGGCCCAAGTTGACCCGGTTGAGCCTGTTCTGGTCCAGCCTCAGTTCAGTGAGGCTGAGAAGCCCCACGAATGCATTCCTTGCCAGTGTTTGCAGATGATTCTCCCCAAGGTCCAAGACCCGAAGCTTACGCAGATCCTGGAAAATGCGAAGGGGCACCGAGGCAAGTAAGTTCCGGCGCAAACGCAACACCATGAGCTTTCTTAGGCCACGAAACTGACTTGGGCTCAGTGCTGACACCTGATTAGAAGACAAATCAAGGAGACGTAGATTTGGGAGGGGCCTGAAAGTCCTGTTGGGGAGCAGCCGTAGCTGGTTGGCACTCAATTCCAGCTCCTTGAGTCTGCGCAGCCCCAGAAAAGCCCGCTCATCCAGACTCTGGATCTGGTTGTGTCCCAGGAAAAGCCACTGCAGCGTGTTGAGCCGAGTCAGAACCCCCTGAGGCAGGCACAGCAAGCGGTTGTAGCGCAGCGACAGGCCCGATGAGCCAATGAGATCCTGGGGAACAGCAACGAGTCCCGCCTTGTCACAGTAGCGGAGCGTTCCCTCACATTGACAAGGCAAAGGACACCTGCCCTCCGAGTCCAATGAGGTCACAAACACAAACAAACACCAACACAAACAGAGGGTAACAGAGCGAATGGGACTCAAAAACATCACACAATCCGGGGAAAAAAACATCATATGGAGTTACAGAGTCTTTCTCTGGCACCAAAATAACTTTTACAAATTGTATGAGCTAGTCATACATTTGTATAAACTGTTGTATGGTGTTGGTGAAGAATGCCTTGCTTCATCATTTTCTGTCAGAAAAAAAAGAAATTATAAACAATTGATCAATGAATACCCCCAAATATTCCTAAAATACACATAGAAAATATTCATAAATGTATTTATTTTGAATCTGTTACAAAAGGCACATAAATACAATACTAAAACATACCTCAATAGTCTTAATATTCACATTTTTCAATATTCTTAAACAAATGTGAGTAATTATAAACACTGATTTTCTCGGTTTTACAGTACTAATCTAATGCACAAATATGGGTAACACGGTCTTTCTCAGTTACAGTACTAATCTAATGCACAAATAGATTGCATTCATGGGTTTTTCACTTACCTGACTAGAGAGGAGAATCCATGTATGCCTTATATTCCATTTTTACTTCTGACCCCCAGTTTTGATTATGCTTGTTCTTGTGATATGGTCTTAATCCCACCATCTCACTCTATCCTGTGGTTTGCCTCCATCCAATGCTGCTCAAGTGTCTGTTAGTGTTGAGAAGAGGAGCTAACTAGGCATGCCTCTTATCTCCCCTCTCCCTCTCCTTCTCTCTCCCTCTCTCTCACATGCACAGACCAGAACCCTGCTACCCTCTTCAACATTTCCCCCAAGTGGCAGAAAGCAAAATCGCATTTCTAATATGCGCTATGACTGTGATATATTCAGAAATTCAGAATGTTCTGCTATGATTTCTAGTGTCTCTGTGTAAAATGTAAATGTGAATCATTAGTGCAAATGTCTTGTCAATTACCCTGTAAACTATCCTATAATTATTCTTTAACAATATTTTGGAAACAAAGCCAGCACACTCTATTTCCTAAAAAAAAGGTTTTGACAAATATGTATCGATTAGGCCTATTGTGTTGTGTCAAATAACACAGTTTTAGTTTTAACATAGTTTTTTGACAAGAATTTTTGTTTTTCAGAATTGTTTGTTCATTCACAAGATTTACCAAACTACAAGCATGTTTGATGTTTTACACTAGATTTTACACTGAAAGTTAATTACCCTGGACTTCTTTTGGAGCTTGAACGCTACCACAATAATGACCTGGATCAATGAGAGTCTTCACAGACTCGTAATTCTACTTTTTTCCCATTTATTTATGTAATTTCCTACTTTGTAGACTAATACTAAAGACATCCAAATGGAAGAATCACATAGCAAATTTTTTTAGATTATTCAAATTAGCCACCTTTTGCTTTCATAACAGCATTACATACTTTCCTTCTCCTTCCACCTTCTCTCAGTCAGCTTCATGAGTTCTGCAGTGTATTGAAGGAGTTCCCAGAGGTGCTTAGCACTCGTTGTCTCAATTTATCCCAAACCATCTCAGATGAGTTTAGGTTATGGTGATTCTGGAGGCCAGACGCAACAGTGAATTGTTTTTTTTTTTTGACAAATATCCCTCACATATAGCCGGGAGGGGTGGATTCATTACCCAGTTACTGACACAAAGGATAACCCCACAAATAAGATGGGCAGACATGTCTCTGCAGAATGCTGTGATAGACATGCTTGTTAAAGGTATAGTTCATTTTTTAACGCTTTGAGCCCCTTTTACAGGTTGTCTAAAATGAATAAAGTGGTTGACACTGAAACTTTGACATTTGCTCCTGTCTCGGCTATTTGGGAAATTCAGAATCACCTCTGCCTGTTTCAAAATGGCAAGCATTGGGAATTTTTTGTTTTTATCCTTGGTTGGTGGTGCTCGATGATGTTCCAAAACATGTATCATAGCGAATTAAAGCTTCTGTCATGTTTTATTTGGCACTTTTTTTCAGATACATCACAAATACACACAAACTTCTGCTTCAGGGAAATTGGGAAATACATATAATAACACTATTTATAATAAATAATTTAACAAAAAAAAATCATTAACCACTGCAGGTTAAAAGCGCTCTAAGCGATGCTGTTTCACGTCACTTCTTGTTGACGTTCGAAGTATTGTCAAACAAAACGGAGGATAGCTCCAGAGAGGGTTCAAGCATTATAAGTTATAGCTCACTCCTCCCCCTCCCTCCCATGCCTCCTGAAAGACTCATGAACGTGCATTTCCTTCTTGTCGTTTATTGGCTGGAACACGTTTTCGTTTGTTATGCTAGGTTTGCCCACTGTGTTTTTGTTGCCGTTTGTGGAGCCTGGGCTGTCTACAGAGACCGCGTTTTTTACAGTGTGTTCAGGGGACAGGCAGCTAGCAGATTGTGAGGAGATGTTTGCTGTATGTAACAACACATGTTTTAGTCCTAAAAACGCATCACATCGCTTACAGCACCTTTAAACACCCTGAATCAATTTTTCTCTTACCTAACCTTTTTGCCATTATTGCGAGGGGGTCACGTTCAAGTTCTGGGCAAAGTGAGGTTGTAGTAGCAACATTTATTTTTAGCATGGTGCACAATTCCAATCAAATGAGCTTTATTTACGTGAGGAAACATTTCCAGGGATTCAGTTGGGAAAGCCCACTACACCCTATGTGTTCTATGGGTGCATTTGTCTCGAATGCCGGACTGAATAAATATAATGCAGGGAAAAAAATAATGTGTCTCTGGTATTGTTCCGGGGGCTGGGTCAAATGTGGAGGTGATCCGTGTAGTTTGGGGACCACTGGTCTATACTGTCAAACATGGGCATCAAGGGCAATATTCACTGCTGGTTTAAGTCGTACCTCACCGGGCGATTGTTTAATGTGTCCTGGCTAGGGCACACATCTTACCACCTTGCTACAGGAATGCCCCAAGGATCTGTGTTGGGGCCCCTTCTTTTTGCTATTTATACCACCTCATTGGGCCAAATCATTTGCTTCTCTTACCACGGCTATGCCAATGATACCCTGCTCTATCTGTCATTCCCACCCAATGACTCAACCGTCTCAGCTCGAACTTCAGATTGTCCCTGTGACATCTCTACATGGATGCAAGACCATCATCTCCAGCTGAACTTTTCAAAAACTCTGACTCCTTGTCTCTTGCTCCCTCAAGAGTAGTAAGGAACTTAGGAGTTATGATTGATGACCAGCTAACCGTTTATGTGCCTCTGTTGCCCCGGCCTGCCACTTTTCACTATTCAATATCAGAAAGATCAGACCATACCTAACCCAACAAGCTTCCCAATTGCTGGTTCAAACTATGGTCCTCTCATGCCTTGACTATTGCAATGCCCTTCTAGCAGGACTTCCAGTCTGTGCTGTTAAACCACTCCAAATGATCTAAAATGCTGCGGTGCATCTCATCTTTAATCAACTCAAGAGGCGTCACCCCTCAAATTGATGCTAGCCTACAGAGTGCTTCAAGGATCTGCCCCTTCTTACCTAAGTGCTCTCATAAAGGCTTATACTACCCCCCGCCAACTCTGGTTCTCAAATGACTGCCATTTGGCAGTCCCAGCACCTTGCCAAGGCAATTCAGACTCTTCTCATGTGTTGCTCCTCCCTGGTGGAATGACCTCCCAAGCACAATTAGAACAGGGTTGTCTCTCGATGCCTTTAAAAAACTCGTGAAGACCCAGCTATTCAAAGAACACCTTCTGTCCTAGCACTTGGATAACCTTCACTGCACTGCACTTGACTCCACTTAATGCACTAAACAAGGTTTCTTCTATGTAGCTTGATTGTTATCCTCCTTTGTAGGTCGCTTTGGATAAAAGCGTCTGCTAAATGCATATGTGCTAAATGCATATATGCATAAATGTAAATGTAAATATAAATGTAGAAGGACATGTCATAGTTAGCAAGGGTGAGGAACCACACAAGTTTCTGATGTTCATGTTATAGACTTTCTCTTCCTTTGGCTACAAAGAGGGACAAAGAATGTCTGTTACATAAAGAATAGACAGAGTAGTGCCTGTCTTTATGTACAAAAAATTTTGTCATAACAATTATGTAAACTGATTTAGGTACTTCACTCTATGTTTAAAAAAAAAAAACGCATGTTTTTAACAATACAGACATTTCCGTAAAATAAAATAGCTGAAATGTTCTAACATAAAAGTACACAATGACTAAAAAGGCATTGTTGGAAGTTTCTAGAGGGCCTGTAAAGCCTAAAGAGTCATAACTGTAATTGAATGGGAAAAAAACAATGAGAACATGATCCAGATGTAAATAACTAGGTCTAAATGTGAAACATAACCAAACAATCTGTGTTTGTGACAAAATACTTGCAAAAGAAAAAAAACCCTATAACCCTATATCTAACCAGCCGCTAACATAAAAAACTAATTATTTATACGGACACATGTATAGTTTACTGGTGTTTCAATAACTTTCTTTGATTTGCATCCATTTCAATTCATTATAGCATTAGGTATTTGGGTTTAGACACAGTGAACATAAAGTATGCATTAGATCCTTATTAGACACACATGCTGACAAACTGGTTTGTCTTCTTAAACAAAAAAAGTCTTGAATAATTTCAATCTCATTTGGCCTCAGTAAACAATATATTTTTTGCCAGCCTTAAACATTGTATTTTTATATTTCACTTGACTAGATCAAAACATTAGATAAAGTAGGCTCCGACCAGGCAGTAAGAATGGTCTGTTGCACCCCAATGCCGCCTACAAAGGGCACAATAATACAACTTGAATTTTGCAGTGTGTTTAACATTAAAGCAATTCTATAGTGAGTGAGATTGCTACCTGGTGCCTTTTTCTATGTTTAAACCAATTTCTTCCATAATATGCTTTATCTTGGATGGGAAGTTGTTTATTTATTAATTTATAGAGTCTGCTGTTTGACTTTTGAGTGGAGTTTTTTGTTATGGATGGGAAAGCACCCTAAAGAGGAAGCATGCGTCTCTGTTTACACATAATAGATGAATATAGGAGATATGGTTTGTGAAACCAGGGGAAATGCATTTCTTGATACTAGGCTCCCTATACACAGTTAATTAAGCTTTCATTACAGGTTTGATTATGCAAACAAACATTAACTTGTACTCTCTAAACACTTAACAGAGCAGCACACTAACATCATATAATGAATATGATGAACAAACATTTCATTTCAGCACATATTGTTAACAAAAAATCAAGTCTACATACACAAAATACAAAAAAACTTCCCTCCACCAAAAACACAGACCACAAAACACAGACAACCTGACTAACAAACAAGTATCTTTTGTCTTTCATAGAGAGTTAACTTGCATTCATAGTACGCTGACAGACAAAATACAGTCAAAGTAGTCAATTTCTAAAACTATTGATTTTCATGTGTCTGTGCTACTGCTACTTGTGTTGAGGGGTAGTCTACATTTAAAACCGGCAATTCTATTTCTGTTAATTTTCTGGGAGTGTTTACTGTAATGTGTGCAATTTGGTCTGTTATAGCCATACAATTAATGCAGTTTTTTTTTTCGCAAAATGCTGGTAATGATGTTAACACATTTCTATAATGCTTGTTTAGATAATGGCCGAAGTGTATACTGGTTATTTACAACATGTAGCACTGTTTTCATTTGGTATTTGTTCAAATTCTCTTTTTTTCACGATGGACAGATTTGTGAGGATAACTCTAACCCAGCCTTGAAGAGAGATCAGTTAAGGCCAGTGCTTTCAGCTCTGCGCCAGTGACTCATAACTGCTCTCTATAAATACACAATGATTTGCCAGGCCAACTGCAGAGATTCTGCAATTGGGGAGGAAATCGATACAAAATCCCTTTGACTGGCAACATGAACCCTCTTTGTGAGTGATTTTCAATATTAGAGAGCTGAAACCAGCTGGTCAGTGGTACTGCAAGGATGATGATAACTGAGAGGCTTGATTATGACTACTGACAATCACTAAAAGACAATAATAGTAACAATAATAACATGGTGCTTTTACATGGTGCTAATAACAAGTTTGTTTTACAGCATAATTAATTGGAAAGGTGTTTTTTAGGAAATATACATTTGCACTAGCCTTTCCAGCAGTGCACTTTAAATGACAGTGCAAGGCATTTGAAACTCAGTGAAAACAATTGATTGTCAAGGGCAGTACGGGAACTCAGAAGACATCCCCCATTGCTTGTGTTGCATGTCAGCCAAAATAAAGTGATGAGCCTGGTCTGGGAGATGCCAAGCAGAGGGGACCCAGCAGTTGGGATTGAGATTCCAAGCATTCCTTAGGGGGAGGGTAGATAGAAGATGAATTACGCAATAGCTTTCCCCCCTTTCACCCCAATCAGTCCACCATTTGCTGAATACTTTGTCTGTTTAGTTTGTGAATAATCTTTGTAACACTATTACTATTTCAAGTGAACCTGAGATTGTGCAGATCTGCACATCTCTGATGAAACACTAAAATCCCCTCTGCTATATTAATAAATTGTACATAATTAATTATAATAATATATTATGATTATTCATTTTCAGTCATGTGGGCAGAGAGGGATATTGTAATTCCATTTTAAAATCTGGATGCATATCTTGCTGTCTTTAGGGAAAATCCTCGGGTTTACTTCTGTAGGTCTATTTGGTTTGTCACAGCAAAAACTCATAATGAGCAGTTTAGAGCCCCCACCCACACACACAGGCAGGTCATGACAGGTGAAAATGGACGGGTTCAGTGTAATAGGCAACAATAAGGCAATAGAAACTGCTGTCTTTTAAGTTCACTCATTTGTTCCATTATTTGAAAACTTTAAGATTGGGATTAAAACAACTATTATTTATTGCAATCAGCAGAATATATAAATTTGGTGAGCAATTTACAAGATTCTGCCACCAGTTTTAGGACAGAAAGATTCGAGTTGATCACATGGCGTGGGGGCTCCCGAGGAAGCACCACTTGGGCTCGCAGTGTTTACCCAAATCTCATATTTCCTGTTTAAGTGCTTCTGGATTTCCTCAGTTCCTGTCCTGTTGGCTCTTAGACCCTGTCCTATTGTAACTGGCTCGTTTTTTTTTCAGCTCACATGGTAGCTTCTCCCTTCCTCCCCCTAACTGCCGTGTCGAGGACTTGTGCACAAGACTCGGAGAATGTGATCTAACATATTTTCCAAAGGGCTAAATCGCAAAGTTACCTTGTGCGCCTGGATAGGGAATGTGGGCAAAATGAATTTAATATGAAGATCCATGTAGACCGCTTGGATTATCTAAACAGTCTTTTGGATTCCACACAAGATTTGATTAAGACGTTGATCCGGGGTAAGTCAGTAAAAAACAATGGAATGCGTTTAAGTGAATATGAATGTGAATGAATATGAATATGAATGAAATGTGTGCGTCACTATAATGGCAACAAGATTAAGGCTCAAAAGTTTATGGGGGGGGGGGGGGGGATCAGTGTTGATCGATACTGTACTTCAATGCATAAAATCAGACATAAAACATTTGGCAACTACAAACTCAGTTTACTAGCGTTATTGTGTTTTTTGCCATAATTGTGTTTTCCCCATTGTTTTGTAGTTTTGATGAAGAAGGTAGAAGAGCAACCACTTTGTGCCCCCTCCCCTCCGTCATAAACCCATGTGATTTTATCTATTTCATTTAGGTTACAAAGTGACTGTCTGTCATGAGATCTTCGGCTTCCCGCCTGTCAAGTTTTTCCTCAAAAGATTCTTTATGGAACCGGTAAGAGCCTGAGGGTGGGATGGGATATGGGATAGTAGCCTACCAATTGTCCGAAGTTGAGTAGGCTAGGCCTACTAACAAGATGAGCATGAGCAGAGTCTGTTTAAAAGTTTATATCGCACATAATTACCTTAGAAGACGCATTTTTAGGCATAGACTCTATTTTAAAGAATTCTAAGAATTGTCCTTATTAGAGATTGCACTTCAGGGTTTTGCCTGTAGGACACGCACTTGTTACATCAATACGCACTTTTGTTGCAGGCAATTTTCGAGCAGCCGGTGAACAGACATAAACTTGACAAATGGCCAAGGCTGTAAACCCATACAAATTACGCACTAGCGTTTTTAACTCACATTCATATTAGAACGCGCCGGAATTAAACCAAAAAAGAGAGTATGCTAACCTTGGCCTACTCTTGCCAAGATGAATTAACTTGAACTCGTGTATGCTATATAATATGATTGTGTTCGTTATTGAGTGTATGGGGCTATCTAAGTATATATTTTTGTTTTTAGCAATTGAAATCATAGATGAGAGGTTATTATTTTCAACGCTATGGTAATTTTTTGACATTATATTATTACTAAGCTTCCTATTGAAAATAGAAATGAAGAAAAGTCTACAGAGAATTGCGACGAATAAAGACGCATAGCGCACACCTAGAGATGTTACGACTAGTTTGACAGCATTCCCGTTAAAACAATTCTAACAGTCTACCACCACCAATGCCCGCTTTTTAGCTGTAGGAAAGGCTCAAGATCCGAAGCATGCGCAGAGGTGTTTCTTGTTTGTCTCCGTCATTGTGGGTGGGTGAGTTTTCACAGAGTGATACAGAGAGGGAGAGTGTGAGCGAATGTCAGAAACAGCGTTGCGCGTTTTAAAGCGATTTAGAGACGGCAAACCGCTGGGTTTAAGAAGAGCAAGATACTAAACGATAATCGCACATAACAGAAGTATTTTCATCTCTAAATAACATCAAAGTGTTGGACTTTGCCATCGCAGAGAAAACGTTATGAGGAAGGCATCTTCTATTCCATTTTACAGCTTGCAGCGGATTCATTTGGATAGTATTTAAGCCCTCGTGATTGAACAGTTCAAGTTAAAATATTACAAAACTTGGGAAGGGCGAGCCCCATCCCTCCTCAAGGGAACCGTTTAACCTGAGGAGTTGAACTTAGGAAATATTTCAATAGAATAGAGAAACACCGTAGCTGAGCGCTGTTTTCATCAACTGCTGCCTCGCTTCGTGTCTGAACCATAGGCACAAGTTACCGTTAGAGAGCCGATCGCGTCATTCATCTCATAAGTTATCCATTTTCATGCTTGCGATTCTTTGAGCACACATTTCCATCTTTTCTGTCTTGACGAAACCTAACTGCAGGATGCCGGATCAGATATCGGTATCCGAGTTTCTCGCCGAGACGACGGAGGATTACAACTCCCCTACGACATCCAGTTTCACCACACGGCTGCAGAGCTGCAGGAACTCGGTCAGCGTTTTGGAGGAGGTAAGGCCACAGGCTGTGAACAAAGTAGCCTAACTTACCCCATAAAATTGATTTCCGAGAGAACATATGGCGTGCCTGTGTTGGTGAAGCAACACTGACTTTACCAGGATAATGGGTATTGTTCAGTTTCCATCAACATGTGCCAGCTAGAATCGCGAAATAAACTTAGAAGGTATCTTTCCCTCATGCTGTATACGTTAGCGTTTGTTGGTGGGTTGGGTATTTAGCGTGGGCTACAGTCAACGTTCAGTATGTTCCTAGATGATAGATGCCACAGCAAAGACCATTTGAATTGTGAGGAATTGAAAAAAACAAAACAATAGAAGCGCATGTGGGTACAGGCCTGTTCTATCTCCATCAAATCAGAATCCGCACATCTAACTTCATCCAATCTCTCATAATGTGGCCATAACATAGTAACGTTAACGTTTTTATCTCATCAAGGTCATGGAATAGCAAAGACATGTTTTGTGCATGTCTGAGCCGCCATCGTCGTTGTATTCAGGCTCAGAGCGATATATCCAGTGGCTTTTGTGGTTAGGGTACTTTTAACACTTTGTTTACATTTGTGCGACAGTGTTGCGTCTTGAATGCTTGTTCGTTCAGACAGGTCGCTACCTTGAATGACGTGGTCACAGCGCTGAAGTTAAGAGGGATTATCTTAATTGTGGCGGAAACATCCGGCACGGGTTAAACCAGGGATCTTCTGCAAAGTACCCTGTCAGAGTCAGACGTCGTTTGGCAGGGTAGAAGACATATGACATTGTTCAAGACAGCTCATGATGGCTAGTCGATTGACACAGTAGTTGATTGATAGTGTTAAAATGGTTCCCACTGATACACTTCGCATCAATGGTGTTTTAGCATTAGGCTACCTTTCTTAGTCGAATAGTAGTGTGCATGAATTTAAAAGTATCTCGTTCGAAAACATTCAGCTCTTACATCAACCGTTAGCTTCGTGTCAGTCCCGCAATGTGGTTATGTAAGTTGGTAAGATCAGTATAGTTGCCCAGACTACATTCACCCAGTTTGGCATAACACTGCTGCTGTACAATGCATTGTGAGGTTAAAATCATAGGATTATTACTATCAGGGATTAGGTTGGAGGAAAAAGCATGTGGCTTTTACATTATTATGTTCTCCAGAATAGGAGTGCTTACCCAAACCAATTTTCTTCTTGTTGTAATATGTAGTCCCGATCACAAACAAAACATGTTTAGCTTTAGGTTCCATTCTTATCATTACCTTGCTATGTATTTGTTTTCCAAACTGTGCAAAGCATAGCAAAACAGTAGAGCACCCATGATGCCCATGGATGTTTGGCTGTAAAAGGATTCAACCGTGAGTGCATTATCTCATGGTCTGACACAAGCTGCCCATATGTGTGCGTTCAGTTCACCCTTATGTCATATGTTGACACTGTTTAATGCTGGGTCTGTTGCCATAGTCTAGGATTAGTGAGTGTAGGGATGCAAAGCGCTTTGGTGTGTGTGTGTGTGCATGCATGCATGACTGTGATGTTTTTATTTCCTACCATGTGCAGCCATAGTGTAAGTCTAGTCAGTGAGATTTGCTTTGTTTGCTATAGATTTTCTGAACTTGCCTAGTGGTCCCAGTGTATGTATGTATGTGTGTGTGTGTGTCCTGCCCCGTGCACGTGCATCCTCCTCTTGTGTCGTAATGCAGAGATGAGCATGAGTGTTGCTCTGGCTGCTCTGGTGTTGTTGGGCAGAGGGGGAGGGGGTGTGCTTCTGAGTGCTTACAGATTGCAGTCAAACACACACACACACACACACGCACAACTCTCTCTCCCCCCCCCCCCTCTATCTCTCACATACTCACCCTCATGCACGCTCCATTACGTAACAGGCAGCTTCCACAGCACTGGAGAGGACTACCAAGCCCAATCTGGGAGCTGACTGTCTGCATCAGGAGGGGAAAAGGGGCGGGGATGTGCTGGATGAAGAAAGAAAGTGGGGCCATGTGTGAGAAAAAGAGTGGCCGTCTTGGATGTGGTGTAGGGATAGGGTGGGGTGGTGAGGGCTACTGGGTAGGCAAGCCTTTGTAGTTACTAAAGACTAGGGAGCCAGATTTAGCATGGTTCCTGTTCTACAACAGGCATCAACACCCAGTCAGAGCTTGTACTTAGTTTCCTTTTTTGCTACTGTTGTTTTTTTGGCACCCATATGTACACACACACACACACACACTGCCATAGTGTGCAAAACAGTGCATGTCTGACCAAGCAGTGTGTGTGTACAACTACACTCACACAACTAAACTGATATCTGTGTAGATAGTCTATTAGTGAGCTTTATGTGTGTGAATCTGCTGTCATCTACTGTGCATGAAACATCTTATATCCAGGAAATTGCCCTTTGACAGGCTGCTTGAGAGGGGGCTTGGGTAGGCAGAGAACACTTTCTATTTCAATTGACATTGTCTATGTGCTTGAAGCAAGTGGTTAAGTAAGTGGTTAAATCAGGTACACCACAAGTAAACTGTCAAAATATGCTATTATGGATAGGTTTGAGTTTACTGGTGTTTGAGATGGCACATGGGCAAAGCACCACCACGTCACCTAAGACAGATCCTGTGCACCAGACGTAAGCGAAGCTGGCTAGTAAGATAAGGTCATGCAGCCTGATGCAGACTAGTGTCTGCTGCCGTGTAGCACACAGCGGTGACTGAGGTCAACGAAAGCTACCCGCCTTCAGGCCAAGAGGATCCTGAACCAGCATCTGTCACCATGTGGAGCTGAGCATAATAAATCTGATGCATTCATGGCATGAAATGTACAAGCTGGATGATATGGATGATATTGTTAACATTTAAGACACCATGCAGTATCAAAATTGATATGTAAATGTGATGACAAGACTGCCCAAATGGCAACCTGTTCAATGGAATTAGTTGGGGATGATGTCTTCTCCATCTTGTTTTCGTCACTGGATGAATGGTCAGTGCTTCAGAATACTGTGCAGGACAACTTTTGCCCAGTAGCTGTCTCAATCTATCCAAAGATTGAAATTGAGTCTTACTGGCACCTTTTTTCTACATTTACTTTGCTGGTTGAGTGTAAAGAACTGCTGGGAAGGTGGAGGCTGGGGTTTGTTTTTGGGGGTGGCAAGGGCAGTCATATCATGAATCACCTCACTGGGCTCCCTGGTGCCCCATGAGCAGTATGGCTGACTAAACGAAAACCATCTGTTGAAGCCCCACCCCACATACAGACACACACACATGCACATAGAAACACACAAACATACACCCATCTATTCACATGTACATAAGAGAACTATCTGCCATTGACTCTTAACACAGCTAGGAAAATTAACGTTCATTTATTTGCCGTTATAGAAATCTTTCCACTCACCTGGCATAGGACTTTTCTACCTCAATATAGTTATTTTTGTGTCTTTCTTTTTTTTTTATTGTAGTGTTCCTTTTCCTTTGTGTTGGTGAGATGTTTTGGTGAATTCTCCCCTTAAGGCACACCCGCCCATATATGGGATTTTTTGTTTTTTTGATGGTTATGCTTGTGTCATTCAATGCCAGAAGGAGTAACTTCAAATCAAGCAAACTGACATGAAAGCCCAGGGTCTTGGCTTTCATTTGAAACCAATTTTATGTTTCTATGTAAAGGGGTTTTCAAGTTATAAACTTTTGAATGTCAGTAGGCCCTCTTGTTTACAAAAAGTCTCTATGGGAATTTACATAGGGGTCCCAATCAAAACGCATAAACATATTTTCAAAAATGTATATTCAAAAATCATATTTTTGGTCTTTTGACTTCAAATTTTTTGTGTAACAGGTTGAGAGATGGAGTTAGGACTTAGATTTTCTATTTGGGGGTATCATATGGATGGTACCTTCATATCTTAGTTAGTTCATAGACATTTGAAATGAGCGGAAAAAAAAACTTAGTTCCAACCTCTATAACTCTGTGTCCATATGTCACAGAAACATACATATTCCTCTAGAAAAAACTTGAGGGTGTCACCTTTCCAATGGTATGAGGCACATCCCTGAGTCTAAAACTATGTAGGAACTGTCAAGCTTTCAATTTGGGTATGGCGTTGTTTTGAAAAAAAGGAAAAATAGGGGTGTGCCTTAAGAGGTTAAGGGCCAGGGCTGGACATGGAAGCAGTCGGTTTGAAAATGGGTGTTCTTTTTTTTAAATGTAGGCAGTTCTCTTTTGTCTAGTATAGCCTGTTTCATTGGTTATACACTTCAGTAGCACACATGGTGTGTGTCCCAATCACATTTGATTGCCTGGATCAAAGAATTCTTTTTTTTAGAATGAAGCTACCTTTCATTCTTATTAAGCACCTGGAATGAAAACTATAAAGATGGCTAAATGAAATAAAGGGTTGTAGTTGTTATTTTTGGTGTAAATGGCTCCAGAATGCTCCAGAAAGTGTGTGATCTCTAAGCTGTCGCCTTGCTCAGGCCAAAGCCTCTCTGCACATCTTTGAGATAACAAGTGATGCTTGTTCTGTTCGTTCTCAGAATGTAACTGGTAGTAGTCACGCAAAGCAGATGATTAGACGCATGTTAGTGTTTAACGTAAATGTACATCATAGAGCTTTAACGCAGAAGATGGGTTGCTTGCACGCACATGTGCGCTCACACACAGTACATGAGACTTGGCTGATTTCAGTGGCTGTCCCAATCAGGTTCTCTCGTGTGCATACACACACACACACACACACACACACACACACACACACAGACACACACACAGACACACACACTCACATTTGAAGAACAATTGTATTATCACTTCTGTGTCTAAATCACACAAACAATCTGATGTAAAGCAAGAAGATGTTACATAAACTTCCTCATTCAGAACTCTAACTGCAATTACTATAAACACAATGCTCATACAGACACATCCCGCTATATAAAAACACACATGTTCCCACGCAGAAAAAAAGATCAGAAATCCACAGTGTATCATCTCATTTTTCTCTCTGCCTCTCTCTCTCTCTCTCTCTCTCTCTCTCTCGCTCTCTTTCGCTCTCTTACACACACACACAAACTCGCACTTGACTACCTCTCTCCATTCTCCGTCTGTCTTATTTTAGCTCCGTCATTTCCCTGTGTGTGTTGACGGGGTAAATTATGCAAGAGTACAGGGCTGAATATTTAATGCCGTAACCCGAGGGGGGCACGTTCCCGCCTGTAGGCCAGCTGAGAGACCCAAAATCACCTGAGGTTGCCACAGCGACACGCCAGCAACACCAGAAACTTCTGGAACGTGCCCCTCCATCTCTATTCGACACTAGTTGGGTCCGAGAGAGCTGATCACTGGCATCATATTAAAGGATGAACACATTTCCTTGGTGACGCTTTGTACACACAACCTATCGTCTTGCTGCATTAGGGCTGCATTTTTGTGCCAGAGAGTCCATTTACACTTCTTTCAGTTATGTGAGAGGATGTCTGGTGAACTTGGTGCTCATTGAGTTGAAGTGGTGTCAAGTTGCTGAGCACAATGTTGCTTTCAGCTGAAATGTTGGCTGTGGCAGGGGAACCATGGCAAAAGGCGTCATTGTCATGTAGATGTAAGGAATTGGATAACTGTACTCCTGGGAACCAGCTGGGATTCTGTCAGTCAGACCTTCACCTGAAACTCAAATTATGTTGACCAATGTGTTGTCGCCTCAATCTCGATTGAGGTTGTTTTGAAATATTTTCCCTTGGTGGCAATTTGCCGGCAGCTTGCCTGTAGTAGATGCCATGCGCCCACCCTTCCACACACAAACACTCATAGACGCAGTCATACACACACAATCTGCCATAGTGTAAACTTCCCGAGTTTTGGCTGTTTATCTCCGGTCAAGTCTTGCGTGTAACAATGTGCAGGAAGATGGCAAGATGCGGCTGCCTAAAAATAGCCATGGGCTATAGCCATTGGGTCGTTTCGGCCACCCGGAAGTGACATCAGCAGTCAGCACGCCTTAGCAGGCAGAGCTTCAGAAAGGTTGGAATATGCTGAGTTTTGACTGCCGATGTTGATCGCATTGCATTGCATTTAAATGTCGCAAAATACATTTGTGCAAAGATGATGTGTAGAAACTGGATGCGTACAAGGATTACATTTATAATGCCTGTTAAGGAAGATCTGTGATAAAGTTGTTTACGGATCATTACATTTAGTATTCTGTCAGGAGTACTACAGTACAGCCTAGTCATAGATTGAATGACTTTTTAGTGTGAAAGAGAGCGCTGAGGTTAGTGTAGACCACATGTCTGTTTGGGGTGGAGCTCACTATACAATTTTGTAAGGACTTCTTACTTCCTGAATCTGAAGAAATCCCAGAGGAAGTGAATATGTGTGTCATGTTGTGAAGTACACGCTTCTCTTGGAAAAACTGGCTTCACTTGTAACATATCATGAAAATCCATGCCGTAAAATAGTGGCTGAAACAGGACTAAAATAGCACTGAGACAACATCATCAGTCACACCAAGTATCTAAATGTCTGGCCACCAAGAGTGACAGCATCCCGTTTTGCAGGAAGTGACAAAACAAATGTTATTTAAGGGGTTAGAAATGAATAGTGTGTGTGCATGTGTATGCACGCGTGCACGTATGAGTGTGTGTCTTCCCCCAGTTGCATAATGACAGCGAGGGAGGAGAGGCGGCACCCTGGATGTTGCTGCGCTCTGTGGTCTGTTGCACACACCTCATTCAGCTGTGCCAGGGAGCCCTCGGAGAGAGAGATGATTTTTTAATTACGGCAGGGTTCTAAAAAAGCTCACGTTGGCCTGCATGTGTGGGATGAGAGACGCACTCGCTGAGTAGTGTAATCCTCACACACGCATGGTAGGTCTTGTTGGATGTCACGCCGTTGTGCACACCTGTGGGCATCAGTTCTACTGAATGGGACTTTAAATGCACAAATCAAACGTGAAGACTGTGTTTGTGTGCGACATGTGGTGAGGATGGTGGAGACATTTGCTGTGGGATTATCCAGAGTGAGTCAACCCATAGTTCCAGTGTTTCAAATGATAAAGGGTTGTTGATTAGTATGGGACTGACAAAACTGCAGACAAAGTGGCACAACTGTTCTGTTTTCTTATGCCCCATCTGTTAGTTGTCAGTATGTGGAACCTTGACAGCACTCAGCAGTCTTAAAGAACACAGTTCTGGGCTAATTGACACAGATTTTTCCTTTTAAGGGCTCATAGAACACGTTTTTGACCATCAGAAATTGTTCTTTTGAGGCTCAATAATCGAGTTTGCAAATTTGTGCGTCTGAAAGTGACCCCAGAGCTCTGATAGAGCGTCTTATGCAGGCTCATTTAAAAGGACTAGAACGAAACGATTCCTATATCCTGCTCCCCTTGGCAAATTTATGAAGCAACAGGGGATTGGACCAGAGACAGTTCCAAACGATCTTTGATTGGATCATGCAAATATTGGAGGTGGGTCGTATTGATCTTACGTGTCTGCGAGCCTCTGTTCATATTCGCCCGTTTCAGAACGATCATCTCCAGTTTTAAATTTACATGTAGACGGAGGCGGGAGTTTTGGTATGGTCCATTGGATACCTTAAGCTAAATACAACAATAACAAGGTAAATGTGGTTGCATTCTATGAGCCCTTTAAGCCCTAAACCCTCAAGGACATGGGGGGCATTGAGATTCAGCCATTGACTCAATCAAGTCCTTCTAAGGACACAAACGTGGACATGATGTGGTAAACACCCCCCAACCCCCTTCCACACACACACAGACAGACAGACAGACACCACACACACACACACACACACACACATAAAAGGCCTTTTGGGTATATGTTTTGCACTGCTGTGGAAAGAGGGCAACGGGGTTGAAGCAGCGGGTATTGCACAAATCCCACACGTATGTCATGGAGCAGAGCAAGCATAATTGTAGTGATTTATTTATTCAGACTGAATAAAAGGAAAAGCCTTCTGTCTGGGTTCAAAGCAACATATCAAGTAAGTTAAGTCTATGTTTCTCATTAAATATGCCATTCAGATCACAAACGAGATGCTTTGTCTGCCTTTTGAGATCCTCCTTTTAACATTTGCCTATTCCTTCAACTCTATAGTATTTTCTTCTTTTTGCTATTCTATCTCCTCTGAAGTCTTCTTTCTTTCTTTTTTCTGTCTTTCTATTATTTTTTTCTCCTTTCCTCTCTTTCTCTCAACACTTCCCCACCCAAACGGTCAGGATGCCAATACAGCGGTTTGCTGGATCTTTGGCTGAATGGGGTGTGTGTGTGTGTGTGTGTGGGGTCCATGACCAGTTCCTCCAGCTGTCTTGGCCCTGCCAATGCACCAGGGTACCGAACATTTGAGTGGCTGAACCTAATGTCTCTGTAGGTGTTGTCGGCACATACAAAAATACAGTTGTGAGTCTACCTAGCCTGCTAAATTAGCAGGCTAGCTAGACTCACAACTGTATTTTATACTATATGTGAGCAGATGCTAACTCTACAACCTCCTGCGAGTGTACAGTATGTGTGTACATCTCGGGATGCTTTCTGGCTTATGTTTCAGTAGGTAAATCAATAAATATTATTGTAATTAAATGTATGAAAAGAAACACTTATGCAGATGTAATTACTCTCTTATGGCTTTAAAGTGGGGTTCATGTTCTTCAGATTGATGTGATATTCATTTGTTTGTCAACTGTAGTGTTTACATTTACAGTTTAGAGATGGGTGTCTGCCACACTCAAGTCTAAAAACAAAAAACCATTCTCACCATCTAATGTAACCGAAGTTGTCAGCATCTGTTAGCCTGGATGCTTGAGATATAGAAAAGGTCCAAATATTATTCTAAGATTGAATGGGCAATTCATACAGAGGCTCCAGTTTTAGGAGTCCACTCTAACTGGCTTCTTGGTTGTCTTTGCCTAGCTGTCTCTTTTTCTTTCTTCTGTGGTGGAAGCTCGGCAGCATTCTGCCAATGACTCAGACAGTGTGCCGCAGACACCCCACAGATGGCCAATCTTTGTCAGAAAACTCATCCATCTTTTTTCATTTTATTTTACTACCTCTTTTTCCTGCCTTTTCTAATTCCTTCCATTATTTTCTACTGTGAAACCAACTCTGTCACCGTGGAAACATGATCTGGTCGCCATAGTGTCTCAATGAAAATAAGTGTTGTGAATACTTGCAGAGAGAATTCTCCCTGTCTTTTTAGTAGCTTGGCTGTTGTGGTAGCAGTTCAGATGAGATGGGGCAGGGCTTCAGGGCTTTCCCATTTAAGCATCAGGGGACAGAGAAAGCCTGCTGACTGTAAAGGCATGTACAGCTCTTGGTTGAAGTGCCAAGGTTAGTACCGAGGCTCTTTTTCTCAAACAAATAGTTATTTTGGTAAATGGAAGCCGTCATGATGTCACACTGCAGAGAGGGAAGGTCACACTGTCTCAAAATGACAGTACACTGCTAATACCCCATTTTTTAAAGTGCCATACTGTGAGTTCTGAACTTAGATTTTGATGCAATATCTAACTGTGTATCTACCAACATGTACACCATGGTTTTATTCCGACTAGTTTATGCGTGGTAGTAGGGTTACAGAAAATTAACAATAGAAATCAACAGTTACTTCAACAGCACAGTACATTTTCTCAGTTTAAAATGCTTTGGGGAAACAGTAATGTTTTCTATAATACTGCAAAAAGGTTGTTACTGTAAAAAGGTTTTACACGACTAAAATGGGATAAAAAGGTTCTTACTATTAAAACAGCATTGTTGTGCAGTGTCATTCATGCAGTATAAACGTAACCCTCTTTCCACTGACCATAAGGTGGGCTTAAATAATGCATACATTCACATGATCACTGTTCTTGTTTCATTATTAATAGGTAACATTCATGAAAACGTACCTAATTACTTGGAATATTTAACGCAGTGTATTGAACGTAAGTTCTAACAGGCTAAAGGAATAGGCCACAAATATCTTAATTATAATCTTACATTGATATAGATTCAAAATGTAAAGTGATGTCGTATTTTCACACCTTTTCTTTGTGGAATAGCTCCACTCGTGTAAGTGATTTACAAATGCTTTGAAGCTGTTTAAAGATAGTGTACACACACAAATTTCATGGCAGAGGGAAATAGGATAGGCAAACGTTGACATGACTCATTCACGGAACGCAAGTCGACTAAATTATTGTGAGGTGATGAGACTGCTCTCTCTCTCTCTCTCCCCCTCCTCCCTCTCTGTTGCTCTCATCCTGGCTACCCCCCATCATGCCCCTCTCCTCCTCTTTCCCCTCCACTGCCCACACACTGCATGTTTTCAAACATGCAGGTGGTTGGATGACGAGGCAGTGGACCGGGGCTATTTTTGACGGTCTTACCTAACCGTCCGAGCCTCCCGGCTGGGGACAGATGTGAGGAGTTGAATTATTGATGAGATTTCTGTCCATGTATCACCATGCATCCTTGTTGGCTTTACACCTCCCCCATCCCCCATCATTCACTTCACAGTGTAGCATAACCTCATGATCCTTTTGGTTCCCAGACTGTTGCCTTTGGTCCTGTTGCACCAATGCCAGTAGACGCAAATAAAGTTGAATGGTAGGTCCCAATTACCCAGCCTCTTTAGGTCAACCATGATGTTGACTTAAAAGAATGTATGGACTGGGCTGTTTCCAGACCAAGCAGAATGTTGAAAAGAATAGCCGCATGCACCCTGCTGGTTGCGTTTGGCCTTTGGACTAAAAGCAGAGTTTTCCTTGCCTGTGAGATGTGTTTATGCTTGGTAATGTAAGAAGTTGTACATGCATGGTTACAGATTCAAGCCTAACACACTCCAACTAATGAAGCTACTTAGATCAAGGAAAGCCAGTCTGACTGTGAATCAGATTTGAAATCGAGAAAATAGTTACACAGAGAATTATTCATTGACACACACACACACACCATCAACAACACTACTAACTGCTGTAACTCTTGCTGTAACTATGATGAACTCCCCCTAGGGTAGTCAGTGTACTAGAGGTTCATAATACAGTTTCCCAGAAAAATCAATACTCATGAAAGGGGGAAGATAATAATATCCTAGGGTTACACTCACACTAGGCAATCCATTCCGTGCCCGAGTACACTTGACCTCAGATCCGGATTGTTTGGCCAGTGTGATTGCTGTGTTCCATACTGGGGTACACTTTGGAGAGGTGGACTCAGCTGGTCAGTCGATTCAGTTGATTCAGCTGGTCTTGGGCACGATATGCATCTAGTGTGATTGCAAGCATCACTTGTGGCGGAACAAACGTTCCATTTTATCTCTGAGAATATTTGGAGTGCCTAGTTGTTATGGTAACAGAAAGACGCTAAATGTAAAGATTCCAGAACATAGCAACTCAACCGTGCCCAGTTTGATATATGCAGTGTGAGTGCAGACCAGGGACAAGAGACAACTGTGTACCGGTACCGGTGAGCTATATCTAGTGTGAGTAAGCCCTTAAACTGTCCACAGTGAGTACCTTGCAGCACTTGCTTAACAATAAGCCACCAACACGAACTTCCATGTGTTGAGCTGTTGGTCGGTGTAAAACTGCATCAACTGGAGGTGATGGCCACCATGTTGCAAATACTAGTTCACTTGCATAGTCTATGGATGTTTAAACAACCCCGTTACCTTTCTGCTGAGGTCTGACATGGCTGTTGACTTCAGTGATGTTCTGGCTCTCATTCTGCCATGTTTTATCTTCCAGGCTAGAAACCAGATTGGCTGCATGGCAGGGGTCAAAATTCACTGCTAGTGCAAGTTCATCAGAGTGAGCCTCCTCTGTCTGTAATCACCATCATTTCCATCAGACAGGGAGCATTTGTGAGAGAAGGATACCCGGGGTGAGGAGGTGCTGGATTAATGGGACGATCTGACAGGGAGACAGAGGAAGAGGATAAGGAAAAGTAAAAGTTATGGGTTTTGATAGTCAAGGAGAGAAGGAGGTGTAAAAGGGACAGGGAAAGAATTACCGCCAGTGAAGGATGGAAGGATGGTGGAAAAGATGGGGATTTTTGCCCTGATGCGCTTAAGCGCCAGCCATGTCAATGCAAGGGGCCTTAGACAGATGTGGACACCTCCCTCCCTCTGTAAGGAGTGTGTATGTGTGTGTGTGTGTGTGTGTGTGTGTGTGGCTAGTCAGAGAGCGAGAGAGAGACTTACTGTTGGGCTAAGCCTTGAGGCTGACTCTAATCCCTCCCATCCGCTAATAGCAATGGGTGCTGATACAGGATGCACAGCTGCACAAGGGTGTGTGTGTGTGTGCGCCTGCATGAGCTTGCGTGATTGTGTTTATGAAAGGGCCTAGGAGACAGCTGTGGGCATGCTTGGGAGGGGTATTTCTGATCTGCCATACCAACCTGGCAACAGAAAAAAACACCAAGCAAATGTGAAAAG
>JAGFZM010001261.1:594185-605717 GCA_017657215.1 Limnothrissa miodon
CCCACAGGTACATGGCTGTCGCCTTAGATGCGCCGCCAGCCTTGTGGGGGCGACGCCAGCCTTGTGAAGGCACCCCCGCCGTTGCTTGCGGGCCCCAACCGTTGGCTCTCACCCAGCCTGTGCCTGCCTGCGGCCTAGCAAGGGATGTGCGCATGCCATGCAGCTGGGCGGTGGATGCAGGCGCTCCCTGCGGGTACTGGCTGTCACCTCAGATGTGCCGCCAACCTCATGGAGCCACTCCCACTACCGCTCGTGGGCCCCTACTGTTGGCGGTGAGCGTGTGCGCAACGCACAGCCAGACAAGGAAGAGAGTGTTCCACTTAGGCATCTGGATGTCACCTCAGCTGCGCCCCCAGCCCTACAGAGCCGCTACAGGCGTGTGCCATGGGCCTCGCCTCAAGCCTCAGCAGGGCGTCAGCTCCGCGCCTTTTTGCGCAGGGGAGCAAGTCTTCCCCTAGGGCATCAGGAAGTTGCTTCAGGAGCACTTCCGGCCCCTGGGATCCCCGTGCGTCACCACCTCAGTCCTTGGGTTGCGTGCTACAGGCCTCACCTCGGGAGCTCAGCAGGGTGACAGCGTTGCGCTGCGGATTGCTACCTTATCTCTCCCACAGAGCAGTCCTGATTGTCAGGCTTGGACTGTTGCTCCAGCTCACGGCGACCTGCGGCCTGTGAGTAGAGCCGACGTCAGAGCGTCATTGGTATCGTGAGTGGGCGCAATGCTTCTCCGCTTTGCCTTCGAAGGCGGAGCGTTCGAATGCGCAGCCCTCCCATTCGACCTCTCTCTGTCTCCCCGTTGCCTCATGAAGTGCGTCGATTCAACCTTCACTCTCTCCCCTACGAGACTGATAGGCATAGGGGGGCGTCTGTGACATTTCAGACTTGGAGCAGAGGTCACGACAGGTCTGTGCCCCAGGCTTGTGGTCGGCTGTGCGCTGCCAGATGCACCACACCACTGAGTCTCCTACACCTCCGCCTGCTACAGTAGCGCCCGGTGTGGAGGGACATGTCCTCATGCTTGCATCGGACTTGCCAGGTTAGAGTGTCCAGTGAAATGTGGGAATTGTTTAACCACTGGAGGCGCCTGTCTTCCTTGTGCCCAGCAGCGCTTAGGTGCGGTCCCGCCAGGGAGTGGTTAACACGGTCGTGTCTAACAAGGCTGGACCATGGGCTCAGGCCGCTCAGCCAGATGGCTTCTGGCCCTCCCAGGGCTGGAACGCGGGCCTGGCCTCACTGCTGGATGGTCAACCGTTGTCGCTACTACAGAGATGAGACCTGCTCTCCCAGGCATGCGGGTTGATATAGCATCCTCGCCCCGAAGCCTGTCAGCTAGCTCCTGAACAGGACAAACTGCTGGGACAAGGTCGTTTCCTCTGTGATTGGCTCGGTCCAGAGTGCTATGGCCCGGAAGAGCTATGCATTCTGTTATGGCATGCTTCAAGTCTTGATGTGCGGCTTGGGGCTTTGACCCACTGTCCTGCTCAGCTGCTTGTGTGCTCTCGCTACTCCAGCACATACTGAGCTTGAGCTGTCGCCTTCCATACTTAGGACATTAGAGTCCATCTATGCTGATCTGTGGGCTTGGTGGGGTGTCCCTGGGGTCCACCCTCTCGACTCCAGCTTCACAAGGGTGCCAGGCGTCTAAACCACCGGCGGTTAGGTCGGCTTGTCCCTGGGACCTCTCAGTAGTGGTCTGGGGTCTGGTAGGCTTCTCCCTTGAGCCGTTAGACTCAATCGCTCTACAATTCCTCTCTCTGGAGATTGCGTTCTTACTTGCCTTAACCTCAGTTAAGCGTATGGGCGTTTGTTGGAGTTGCTGTGGCTGACTCAGGGGTCACCCTCTGCCCGAACCTGTTCCGTCTTCCTGTAGTCTTCTCCTGAAGCGTTCGTTCCAGGGTCATCTGCTTGAGTGCCCTTGCCCAGGATGGGTCAAACGAGTCTACACAGCTCTCGCACTGCCTGAGGAGACCGCACGTTGGCAGATACCTGTCAGGATGCCTCCGGGGCCTTTGATTACACTTTTGTCAGGTTTACGCGCTAGACGTGACTGACACGGGTGTCGCGGGAGTGTGATCCGCTCCTCGCCGGTAGCTGCCTGTTACTTGACTCTACGACTCCCTCATGTGAGTGGAAGCTCCTTGAGGTTGGTTGTATGCTCTCAATTGTGTGTCGGAAGGGACGAATGAAGGAGAACGTCTCGCTACTTTTGTAGCTTCGGTTCTCTGAAGAGTCCCAACGACACACAATACACCTTGCCTCAAGTCGCCAGGTCTGGATGTTTCGGGCGAAAGAGGAGGTGATTAGAATGTTTGCAACTTTTATATGAGCTGCCTTTATTAGAGCTCGCGACTGCACGGGCTGCAGGCAGCTGCAAAGTTGCATGCTCCCTTTTTCAAAGGGTTGGTTATAGTTATGCTCAGCACGCGCGCAACTGGGGTTGCGATATCTCAATTGTGTGTCGTCGGGACTCTTCGGAGAACCGAAGCTACGAAATTAGCGAGACTTTATGGTTCATAAAATTGCTCTGATTGCTAATGTTATAAAAGTTAAAATGTGAAGTACCATAAGGATATAGTTATAGTTATTTGTATTATTTTAGATATCATTGCCATTACCCAATGGGTGGCAATGCAGAGCATCTTGTTATTGAATTTGTGTGGTGGTGAGAGTAAATTAATATTACTCGTTTGACACAGTTGGCATCTGAAGAAGTCTGCACAGCTTGCACATGTAAGAGGAGGCCCAGTACTCTGCCATTCTTTTTGCCTGATGAGAGACTTCTCTCTGAGGGTGTCACCATCAGAAAAATAGCCCAGAGCTACCCTGGAGATACAGCTTCTATCTACCTTGCAGCTTATCCCAGAGTTGATAAAAAACTGTGAATGTGAATTTCATTATGAAAGAGTAAAAGGCTTTTCTAATTAACTCTAATTGTCTAAAGATCCAATACTTAAACAAGCGCATGGATAAACATTTCTTATCATTAGGTAGTGATTGTGTATTACTCAAAGATTACAGACAGGACTATCACATTTATGCCTTAACTTTCTTGGACTTGGGTCTTGGGACCATAAGGTTTCTAAAAAAAAAATGAGGAATTGTCTGTGCACCATGACTGTGACGTCACTATTTGAATCCCCTGAGACTTTCTGGCGTTCCAGACACACTGGTGGAGGCCCCTGCCAGGAACATCCGTGAGGCAGATTAATCCATGCATTAATTAATTGTTCTCTGTTTGAGTTGTGACCTATTTGGGACTGGGTAATTTTGCCACATGGTTGGGATTGATCACGCCAGGACATGCCAGGACAAGAGATTCCAGAAAGGAGGCGACAACCAAAGGACAAGGGATGGACTCTCTTGGCATTTTATCTGTTTACTTAAAGCAGTACCAAAGACTTTTTAACGGCACTAAACAAGTTTGTCCAATCAGGTAGCAATCTGTAGTTCAAGGAAAACTACAATTGACTTGTCTTCTGGCAAGCTTCTGTTTCAATCTGTAGAGGGTGTGATTTTCAAACCTCCTTCATGCTGCTTTAAGATGTACCTCTCTTGTGTTTTTGTGTTTTTCATGTACTTCTTTCCTTTCTTTTTCATCACCTTGTCCTCTTCTTTTAGTTTACTGTTTAACAGTCTTTTTCCCCATCCCTCTCTTCCCCTATGCCCCCTCCCCTCCATTTCTTTTCCTTTCCTCCTCTTCATCTGGGCACTGTTATGACTGAGCAGTGGAGCTGGCTGCTCTCTGAGCTCAGGGCGTAAACAGTGTCGGCTGCTGTTAGCTCTCCCGCTTGGCATGCAAGCGAGTGGGAGAAGTGAGGGAGGGACGGAGGGAAGGGGTGGGGATAGTGTGGAGGGGCTTTAGGCCCCGGGGTCTGTCTGTGGCAGCCAGCCGCCAGATTTACCCTATCCTTCCTCCCCCAACTGCCCTGGGAGTGGGAGTTCAGCCCAGGAGGAGAATGGCGGTGGAGGATGGCGGTGGTCTCAGCTGCACTCTTACACAAGCTGGCTGTGCTCAGCTCAACTCTACACAGCTCTCCCAGTGCAGATCATCAACATGGACAAGGGCTCACGCCATCTTATGAGCCTGACCTTCAGAAGGTGGCCCAGCCCAGCCTGGTCTAGGCCTGCTCTCCCAGCAGGGCAGCATTCACAGCTTTTTATTGAACTTCCCTGTTGTTTTTCTGGGGATGGATCTGGATGGACCCAAAGTGCTGCACTGTGGAACCACTGTAGCACCTTCCCCCTTCCCATCTTAAAAAAACAAACAAAAGCTCGACTATAGTGGTTACTTACACCAGCAGATAGCAGTCCGATGGTTTGCAGGGCGAGCCGTTTCCAGTGCAGTTTATTTAGGTCAGTGGGGGAGGTGGGCCTGCATTGCCTAGCACTGACTGCTAGATTACTTCACTACAATCACATTTATGTAAATGCTAATAAACTGGGATGGGTGGGAGCTGCAAAGGCATTTAGGTACTCAACCAAATCTATCTGGATGACATAGTCTATCTGATCCATGTTCAAAGTGATTGACTTGAGAACTTCTAACCTTATCCCGGAAGTTTAACCTCACTCGAGTGCAGTCAGTAAGAAGACCCACAGGAATGACAAAATTTCGACAACTGAATAGTAGCTTGCATTAATTTCCCATAGCTCTATTCAGTTGAATTATTGTTTGAAAGGGGGTGGTGGGAGTAAATATTACTCTGAAGAAGTCTGCACAGGTTGTGCATCTAAGAGGAGGCCCAGCACTCTGCCATTCTTTTTGCCTGATAAGAGACTCCTCTCTGAGGGGTCACCATCAGAAAAATAACCCAGAGCTACTTTGGAGCTGCAGCCTTTTTCAGTCAAATCCCTTGGTGAGCTCAAAAAACACAACTATTGTTTGAAGTACTTTGTATGGTTGCTTTGAAGCAGAAAGAGTAATTTTAAGTTCCAGTGGTTTAGCCCAATTTCAGTACAGTTGCTGTCTTTGCTACCAGAATTCTTGCTTCTGTTAGCCAAGGATTTTTATTGCAGCTGATGTACATCCTGCCTAGTGAGGTACTTCACACATTATGAAAGGCGTTCCATTTTTGACCATTTTTAATCAGGCTGTTGTTGTGTTTATAGCACAAAACCAAATTGTTCAGCTGCAGTTATGTCAAGGAACACACCCTTCATTCAGAAAGCAGTTGCTTCAAATTACTTTAAAGCCTACTCAAATCATAAATCACCAAAAAAATCCTACAAAATGGCACCATGGGATGTTCTAACAGAATGGCAGAGTATAAAAAAAATGGTAACACTAACCTTCATAATGGCAGATTGGACTGGTTTAGTCTGTAAGAGAAAGGAGAAGTTGGGTTTCAATGTGTTGCTCCTACTTTACTGTGGAGGAAGTTGACATTTGCTTCTACCATCAAATTGTGGTTAACTGCAAAACCCCAAAACTTCATTAAATTGCACATTTAGAGGACATTTCTAAAATTCAGCTTAGTTTCATGCCTTGATGTGTGTTACATTAAAAAGACGTGTGTGGAAATGTAATGGAGTTGTCTGTGTCAGAATGAGGCAAATGGTTAGTATAGTGTGGTCTACCTCTACCATTATCTCAGCGGAGTTTGCTTTTAATGCTGGGTGCTCTACAGGGATGAACTTCAGGTGCAGCCTGTGTGTTCTTGTTGGGGCAGTAGTGCAGATATGCATGGATGCACTGGAGACAAAGGAATGAGAGACAGTCTCTCTCTGTTCTCAGCTCTGCTCTTAACTATTGATTAGAGCAGGGCGGAGGAATGTGCTGGAATGTTTTATGTGTCGCCATCATTTTGACCAAGCCAGCCCTCAGTGATGGCTTTCATCTCACAGCTGCCTCTGTGAGATGAAAAAGAAAGGTGTGTGTGTGTGTTTGCAAATATTCTGCTTTGTGTGTTTGGTGCAATTCCTTTGTATGTGTGTGTGTTTAAATATAATTATGTAAATATTGATGTAATAATGTAATAATGTATTTTTGTCTAGAGAGAGGCAACACTCATTTGGTCTGTGGTCTGATAGAGCTCCATTTTCTATAGACACACTGAAGGCACCAAACCAGCTTCAAAGCTTTCCAATCCAGCTATGAGCTTGGCACAAACACACACACACACACACACACAAATGCACACACCTTTCTTTTTCTCGGTCTTGGTGTTCTAGCACTAGAAACAGATGACATTCCACTAGACTTTTTGCTCTCCAGAAGAGTGACAAGGCCAAGTGTGGCTCCTGTGAAGCTGCTCCCTGGGCTGAAACTACAACAAGGGAGACTTTCTGGAGGTACATTTTGTTTGAAAGGGATGAGGGAAAAAAAACCCTTTGACACACATACACACAAACTCTTTCACTCACTCACTCACTCTATCCATTTCTCTCTTTTACACACACATACACATACACCCACATACACACACCTTCTCACACATACACCCGCAAGCCTTGAGACAGGGTGTCCTTGGTTGCTGTGAAGATAAATTGTGCTCAACTGTCAGTAAGTGTGCTGTGTCTCCAGCTATCTCGAGCCAGAGCACACTCTTCCTCCCAATCACCAGGGAATCTCTGAGGCGATGCACTCACTCAATTACCAATCGTGTGTTAGTCTGTCTGAGGCACACTCTGGATTTTAAATGCAGCTCAGGAAAAAATGAAAGAGAGTGTGTGTTAGACAAAGCAAAAATTTTGAAAAGCAGAAGAAAGGGTGATTGAGAAATATTTCATGCTTTTGACCTGACTTCTCCATTTCTGAAATAAGAGAGATGACTAATTAGAAAGACCTCTTCTCTGCCTAACAAGAGACATGATGGAATAGAACAAGGTACACAGACGTGCCCGTTCAACCCCAACCCACCTTTAGTCAACACTCTTCCCAAAAACGTGTCAGGACTTTGCCACCCCTGCTTAGGGTTTAGCCTACGTGTCGAGCTTGGCACACTCTCCGACCCTGGTTGTCCAGTGGTGGGAGGCTACATTTGCTGCAATTAAGTGTGTTTTTGAAGTGTGTGTTTGTTTGATGTGCTGATGCTAATTTATTTGATGCAATTTCTTTTATGTTCCATGGTGTGTGTATTTATTTGATGTCCTTTTTTATGTGTTTGATGTCTTCCATAAGTGTGCATGTGCGCGTATGTGATTTATTGAACTCTGTCATTAATTCTACTGTGTGTGTGAGTGTGGTAATAATTGCCCTGTGTGTTTTGTACCTGTTTGCTTTTGATATATATTGGGCCCCTTTGTGGCCTGATTGAATAGAGAGGGGAGTGGTTCTGAGGGCTCTGCACAAATTTTTACATCAGTTCTATGTACTGTACTGTGTTTGTAGCACTTCAGAACCTTTAGAACAGAGATGAGGAATGCACAACAGGCCAGCACCTCTGTTATGTTGCACATGTGACTGTGCTTTAATGTTATTTCTAGGTATGTGTGGTTGGTTTCAGATTTGTATTATTAGAATGAAACGTTTTGCATGTGTTCAGATATGACTGAGAATTATGGGCATGTGTCATGCATGAAAATAATCATGCACATTTTGGTGCAGGATAATGTAAGAGAATGTGTGTGTGTGTGTGTGTGTGTGTGTGTGTCTGCAACACGAAGCGCGTTTGTGTGGGCAGAGGTGATAATTTGAGTGTGTGGTGCTGGTCTGCCTGCAGGGACTGCAGTCAGAAACGAACTAAGGTGGAGGAGTGGGTAGATGGGAGGTTAGAGAGATATGAACACAACCGAATCTTAGTTGCTCCTGAACCACAGGAACACAGAATTGAAGGTATTCATTTTGTAAAGGTAATTTCTGGAGACCTTACTCGTTTGCCCACACAGAAGCAGTGTTGTTCATAGGTGCTGCGCACAGGAATGGGCACTTGCTGAGAGGTGTGCTCCGTGGAATGACAACATGACTCGTAGCCCAGAATTCGGTGGCGGCCAGAGCATGTTGCCATGGCAACCACCATCATCTCTCTGACAGCCTGAGGGATTTTGCCACGCACTTGTCAGAGTACTTTCGTCTCGGCCTGGAATGTATGCTATTACTGTCTTACACTAGACCATTCTCTTAAACAATTGGTGTATGAATTTAGATGCAAGGCTATATAAATGTGTGTGTGATATGTATGTGTGTGTGTATATTATATGTGTGTGTGTGTGTGTAAGAAGGTGTGGGCGAGAGAAACCAGTGTTACTGCCATGGCAGTGTTCAGGGATTAACATGGTAATCGTAAAGCTTTTTTGTGATTTCAAATCATAAGTCAGGTTGTGCTTTTGAGGGTCAGTGAGGCCAACAAAACCAAACCCTGAGCTTGTATTCCACTGAGGATGACCCAGCGAGCCTACGTCCTGACCCTGGCCTGCTGCATTGTGTGCATTTTCACAGAGGAAGTATGCCACTGGGACATATTAGGCCGGCTGTCATTTAGTGGCGGTTCTGCCTCTTCCTGTTTCCTGTTCAGGATGGCAAGTGTCCACCCTGTACTCGCAGGATAAAGAAGTGAGGAGGAAATGCACGGACGCCGTTTTTATGTAAACCATGCGCCCTTCACCTCACCCGTGACACTGAGTTCTGGACCTAACAATACCCCTTCATTAAGATGCCATCTGTAAGGGTGGAAGTTGGCTCCAGCTAGTGACATAGGAACTTTTCTTATGTGCTTTTGAGAAGCTAGTACACCAAGTAATGAACATGGAAAGTGTTAACTATATTGCTATGGCTTTTTGCTCCTTAAAGAACAATGGTAATTTGAAAAATATTATATTAAAGCTACAACATGACCTGATAGCGTTCTGAATACCCAGGGTAGCATGACAACTTGGGCCCAAGGTTTGCCAGTTCCACCCAGTATCTTTAAAGCATTATAAACTCCCTTTTAAACAATTATACAGTATTCATACATTTTAGTCTTGGACACAAGATTGCAATTGCTTGTCTTGATAAGTTATATGGTGATAATGAGTTTGAGTAAACTTTCTTTCTAGTCTTTCTTTCCTGCTTTGTGATTAAAGTTGCTCCCTTTTCCATCACATCACTTTATGTCTTTGTCTCAGTTGTTTGTCTTTCGTCTGTGCCAGAGAGCCCTTTGCTCACTGTTGCGATTGGAGTGCTTTTCCCACAGTGGCGAGACAGATTTTGGAATAATGTATGCATATTAATTAAACCTGGGGTAGTAGTGAAGACTGCAAAAAGGGACACACACACACACACACAGAGTGTGTTAGTGAGTGAGTTAGAGAGGCGCAGCGTGTTTCTCAATGCTGTAAAGAGATGTTCCTATCAAAGCCTGGGATTTAATTACGGCGTTCAGCCAGAAAGAGGATTAGTACTCATCAGTGGTGCTGACGGGTGGGTGAGAGTAAGGTTGGGTGGGGAAGTTGAGGTTACAGGCTCGGTATGTCACAGAGCTTTTAATATCACATGCCGAAAACCCATCATTGTTTGTTTTTTAATCAGTCTGCATGGAACAGATCAAACAGATGGAGAGACTGACTGAGCTGTTAGGACGGACAGATGAGGCAGAGGATGGAAGGACAGACTGACCAAAAAGGCTATCGTTAATCCGACTTGTGATTGACCTTCTCTTGTGTCATGGCCCATGAGACTGTCACTTTTTTTTAATATTGTTGTTGTCTCTTCCCCCCTCATGTCGGAGGTTGACCTTTTAATTATGCCAGACCATAGAGGAAGTTGAAGGCCTTTTTTTCCCCCCAGAGTTCATGGAAATTGACCAACAGGAGATGGTGCCTTTGTTCTCTTGAAGGCAGTTGTGGGTATGCATTGGCGTAAAAATAGATTATTCAGAAATGAGTTTGTCATTCCGGGGAGAAAGCTGCACCTCAGAAGCTGTGTAAAAAGGCTTAAAGTAAGCTTGAGTGCTTGTGTCGGTGTAAGGCAAAGGATGAGTTTGAAAAAGTGTTCTGTAAGGCTACAGGGTGTGTGTGGGTGTACCAACGAGGTACACTGTCCCAGATAGAGGGGACTGGAGGGGTGTGAGCAGCTGTGGTTACAAATAGAATGGGAGAGGGGGGGGGGGTGGCTGGGTAAAAGCTGTCCTGGGGAAGGAGTTGGGTTTGTTTTAATTATGTTGTGAAATTTAATTAGCCCAGTGTTCCAAGCCTCGTGAATGGGGGTGCACACACACACACACACACTGCAAAATTGATGTGTTGTGATGTTTACTGTTCCCAGGAGTGGATGGTGTGTATGTGTGTGTGTGTGTGTGTGTGTGTGTTCTTTCCTGACTTGACAGAACAGCCCAGTGATGGGGGCTGCGGGTCTCTAAACACGCCTGCTCTGCCAGCTTCCACCTCTGGTCACCTTCATCTCCGGTTATCCCCTCCCTTCCCTCTCTTTCCCCTACTCCATCTCCCTCTCATTCCCTCCTTACTGTTTCTGGCTGGATAAATCTACTCCGGCTTTATGTCCGGCTTCTCCCATTAAGGCTAAAGAGCTTTATCAGTGAGATAAAGGCTTGGATAAAAGCAACTGCATCTATTTGGTCACTCCGAGGAAGATGTTGTCCCGAGAAATGTTTAGGGAGGTCAGCTGTTAGTATCTCTAGCTTCTGGTGCGAAGCTGGTCTGGGGGCGGGGGAGAGAATACATCTTGGAACTAGTAGAGATATATTATAGGTTGCACTTAGGGTTACGTGGACGTATAGGAATAGAAATTCTGACATTGAGCAAGGCTTGTGTGTTTCTGACTATGCTGTCATTTCATGTAATGAAGGGCTGTGGGTGCTGAGCTTGTCTTGACCGCAGCTCAAAATACATCATGGTTCCCTGTTATCTTGCCCAACATCCACCATCCCACCCCTCAGCCGCAGGCAGGCCCCCGTCACCTTCTGTGGCCACTCACTTTGAGCTCCCAGAATCTCTTGAGTGAGTTCCTGTGTAGTGTGCACTCCCGAGTGAGGAAATGGCAGCTGCTTTAGAGGAATGACACAGCCCAAGTTCCTCCTTTTACGCCAGTCACCACAGTGACATCAGCATTCTTTCATCGGCATGCACTCACGGCTCTGCCACAGAGGGAAATACCTCGGGATTCCGGCTGCACTCCCGAACATTCCCGGCGTTCCGATCTGTAAACAAGCATCTGGTTCTTATTTTATCATTTTGATTTTTTTCCTGTTTGGGAAGCTTTAATTATATCCAGAGGAATGTTTTCATGGAAATTCTATTATTCTTTAACAATTCAAGATGAGGAGGAGTAACGCACTATTGATTGCACTAAAATTAGATAGGAAAAAAAGGAGGTCTTACATACATACACAATACGGTTCAGAATATTGGATTGTGTGTGAAACCACTAACTCCTAATATCCAGGCATTAACACGAAGTGTTGGAGGACCATCAGTGTGTTTTGATTAGTAGTCCTTGAGAAGCTCTCTGATGAAATATTTGAACTGTTTTTTGGGAAGGATTTTTATTTCTTTGCCTTTTTTGGAAACTCTTCAGCGGCAGTGGCAGTAAGGAGCAGGCCTTCCTTGCTTTCAGTAAAGTGAAAGCCCTCGTGTTTGAGAGCCGGGAATGAAGCATGA
>JAGFZM010001261.1:611159-621604 GCA_017657215.1 Limnothrissa miodon
CTCTCTCTCTCTCTCTCTCTCTCTCTCTCTCTCTCTCTCTCTCTCTCTCTCTCACACCATCCTCTTCTCTCCCCCTCCCCCCTTCATTCTTGCCTTCCCTTGCTCTCTGTATGTATGTGTCTAGTTATACCTTTCACTAATTGATAATGTCGTTATCCCCAGCTCTGCTTACACAGAGTTGGTGTGTGTGTGGTGTGTGCCTGCATGTTCTTGCATGCATGTATGTGTGTGGTGTGGTAAAGGGAGGCATTGAGAAGGTCATTAAGCCTGACTGCTGGTAAACAATGACTCAAGTCTTGGTCTTTAGCTGATAACGGGGCAGCTTGGGACGCCTATACTGATGTGAGGTCAGTCTGCTGGAAAGGTTGGAGAGGCCACTGCATTTGCTTTTTTAATGAGGCAGAGGAGAAAAGGGGCCGGTGCTGTGCAAAGGAGTGTAATAAGCCTTTCCTTAAGCTCCTGCAGGTTCACTTTGACCTTTCGATGGGAGGAAATTCAGCTTTTTTAAGACCTTAGAGTTCATGGGGAAGTTTGAGAGTCATGTACACAAATGTATTTGTGCTTACACACACACACACACACACACACACACACACATACACACATACATACATAGACTTGGAATAAGGCAATCTCTCTATCAAAGTTCATGCTCATGGTTCTTCTAAAGAGCAAATCTAGAACATCTTTGCTGTCTGCTAAAGGGGAGACAGACACCAAGGTGTGTGTATGAGTCTGTGTGTGTGTGTGTCTGGCTGTCTGTGGCTGACACACACCTTAGTCTGGGTGTCACCTTCCTGTGGCATTTGCCACTTTAAATCGAGACTTCCAGTTGTCTGTGGTAACAGAGATCCTATTTAGAGTGTTGAAGGGTGTGCTGTGTGTGTGTGTGTGTGTGTGTGTGTGTGTGTGTGTGTGTGCGTGTGTGTGTGTGTGTGCGTGCACATGCACGGTTGTGAGTGTATTTTCTTATGTGCGTGTGCGAGCATTACTGGGCAGACGTGGGAGAAAATGGAGCATCTGGTGTCAGTGAATGTGGAGCCATGCCGTGCTGTCCGACACTGTCTGCTGTCTCCCAACGACGCAACATGTTCACACCTCCTTCTGAACAAAAGCCCATACTGTAGGCACCAGGCGTGAAGCAAGCGCATACTAATGGTTTTAGTTAAGTTAGGAAAAAGAGAACTTTGTCAGCACACCATTTTAGGAATGTAATTTCCTCTGTACTTAAGCAATTGCTAAATTGGCAAAATGTCTTTGACCTTGAACTCTTTAGCTACAAAATAATACTCATAGGGCCTCATTTTCAGTCACATTACTCTACAGTAAAGTGTGTTTTTCCCTCGCTCCTGCTCTCTCTCTCTCTTTCTTTCTCTCTCTACCAGCACTCTATTGCTGGTAGCTAAAAGTGCAGTTTCAAGTTGTGCAACATCTTCTGTTCCTGATAATCTCTTATACCATAGTGAGGGACAGACAGAGGTATGTTTTGCCCCTCATGTGTTGACAGGGCAGAGCACAGAACTGGGTCAGGAGCTCCATTCCGTGCTGCTTTTTGACCAGGGCCCTGCTGACGAGCCGGAAACGACTATGTCAGACAGCAGGGGCTGGTGGGAGCTCTTAAAATCTCATTTTCAAATCAATAGTGTTTTAGTGGGCTGCAAAAAAAGCAGCTCGCACGCTAACAAGACCCCACCGCAGAGCCATGTGCCAGGCCTCAGCAGCAGAGAGGTTGCGCAGTCAGGCCAGCCATTTCTCCAATTCAGGCCTATGGGTGGTGAGAGAGAAGACGACAGAGAGGATGAGTATTAAGGGAGGTAGATTGGCTATTTTCTTTAATGCTCACAAACTGTTGGAAAAGTGAGACAAAAGAAGTAACAACAATATGCAACATCGGGAGAGAAAAAAAAACTGAGAGGAATATATATATATATATATATATATATATATATACAAAATACTTGTCAATTGGTGGTGGCTGTGTAATGGAGTCAGGTGTGCTGTGTCATAGATGAGAAAGATGCCTTGGCCTTGGGAAACGCTGATGGATGGGATGGATTCTCATCTCTTGTTTTTCGGCATTGCTCTTTTATGTGCTGGTGAACTGTAATTACTTATTTCTTTTTCTGTCTCCTCCCTCTCTCCATCTCTCTCTCTCTCTCTCTCTCTCTCTCTCTCTCTCTCTCTCTCTCTATTCTATCTTCCTCTCTCTCTCTCTTTTTCCTGTCTCTCCATCCCTCAGTTGCAGAGCCTGAGCCATAATGTGATCTTCACGCTGGATTCCCTACTGAAGGGGGACCTGAAGGGAGTGAAGGGGGTGAGTGAGCGCTTCCCATTCTCTCTCTCTTACATGCGCACACACACACACAGTTAGGCCAAAGGGAGAAAAAAAATCGCAATACTGTCAAAAGAATAAAAAGTTCACCCCTTATCTATCCTTCAGCCTTGAGAAGAGGGAAAGGTATTGGTGGGAACACACAATGTGACAGAAGACATTGTAGTGTGATTGAATAACAAGGGTCCGAAACTAATCAGAGAGAGCTGGAGGTGGAGTACAATTATTGGATGGATGCAGCAAGACAAATGGTGGAAGAAAGAGGGGTGGGGGTTGGGGGGGGGGGGGGGGCGGCTCCCTCTGTTAAATTAGCTCTAGGGTCAGTGGCTCTGTTGCTGGGATCTGCCCATAAGTCAGACCGTAAACCCCCCCCCCCCCCCACACACACACTTCCCCCTACGCTCAGTGTTATGTTTGGAACATGCACTCAGAGTAAGCGGGTCATGACCCGGGCGACTTAGCAACAGGGAAGGCGTGGCTGACACACACATGTACAAACAAAAAGGCTAGATTCCAGAATACCCCCTCAAAACCTCACATCCTCCTCAAGACAGGGAAAGCAGACTGCTTGTCAAAGATTAGGGGGAAGTTGTGTGGGGGCAAAAACATCCCCTCTAAGAGCTGTCATAGATACTAGAAATGTTAATGATACCTCTGCAGGACCGAATGAGGCAAGAATATATACTGTTCCAACCTCAGAATAACGTAAAAATACGATTTCGTAGTCACATCCACTGAAACCAGTAGGCCACTTCATCCTTATGTCCACAAAGCCATTTAATCTCAGTAAAGCTCACTAAAGAATAATTGCCATCCAATGTCTAGCAATTAATAAAGCCTAAAAGGCTTCACATTAACCAGCAGCTATCCATCAGCACTGACACTGATCTAAAACCAGTGCTCGTGCATGTAAACCTTACTAGCTCAGTCTATGATGCTAATTCATCTCTTAGCATTTTTTTCATTAAACCCTAGTTGAATTGACATAGGTTAACACCAGGTAGAGTGGCATTAATACCGCAATCATTAGTCAATCTTAGCAACAGCAGAGGTTACTGAATACAACTGCTGCTTCAAGTGTTGGCCCCCACTCATAATATTTCTTTCAAAGTGTTTTACATTAGAGTTTTACAGTAGAGTATTGTATTCAAAATCTATGTCTTATCTTCATACAGTTTCTGTCGCTATGTTTGAGCTTGGGATCTTGAATATGACCTGGCTATTATTTCATTGTGTTCCTGCTGTTTCTATCATTAAAGATAAGGTGGAATTTTTTGTTCTTGGGTTGTTTTGCTGTTTGCATGATCTGCATTTGCCCCCTGCGCCAGTGGCTGTCTACTTAAGTGTACCATGCTGGCACTAATCATAGTATGATTCAGTGTGGACTGCGTCAACTGGGATGACCAACCCGACCTTCCATCAATCTGGAACTGTACTTGTTCCTGATGTTTTTCTAACTGTTTTCTAACTGACCTGGTCTCTTGTTCTACTGATAACCGCTGACCTCAAAATTGCTGTCAATGTCAATAGAAATCTATTGACGCCGATTAAAATGGCATGGCCACAGGCGAAAGGCTCATTGGCCAACGACATGCGAGACTAAGGCTACTGTATGTACTTACTGCATCTAGCACTGTCTGTGTTATTGGTATTGGAGCTCTGCCTCTTTCACTGTCTCTGAGGCCTCTCCAGCCGATCTGAGCTACAAGCGGATGACACAGCCATTAGAGTGTGCCTCCTGTGTGATCTGACGGTAGAACTGACGGCTCGGCCTCCCCCCAAACCCCAAAAACCACAGCTGCAAACAGTGCAGAGACAGACTGGAGCACAGCCCGAGATGTGTTGCAACATCATGAGGGCTTATTTCGCGTTTTGTGTTTATATTCTTTTTTTTCCCCTGGAGGAACTTTCGTTCTCTGGCTCCTCTTTTGTCTTTTGCGGCTCTTCTTCCCCTCACTCCTCACCTCTCTCCATGTTTTCTTAGTTTTTTTTCCATCTATACATCTGTTATTTCTTTTCTAACTAACTCTTTTACTCTCTCTCTGTCACTTTCTCTATATCTGTCTCATTCTGTCTCTCTTTTTCTCTATCACTCTTATTTCTTTCTCTCTCTCTCTCTCTCTCTCTCTCTCTCTCTCTCTCTCTCTCTGTCTATGTGACTCCAGTCGCCTCTTGTGCAGCAGACCCCTTGTTGGCTGCTGTCTGCAGCTGGCTGATAACTTTGTTTTTCCTGTTTTTGAAAATTCTCCCTCCCTCTCCCTTCCTCTCTCTCTTTCTCTCTCTCTCTGCTGTTCCATCCCCTGTGCCTCACTCTCCTCTCCTCCCTCCCTGCTTCTCTGTCCAGGATTTGAAGAAGCCCTTTGACAAGGCATGGAAGGACTATGAAGCCAAGTTGTGAGTGTGATGTGTTTTTTTCTTGCACTGCACTCCCACCCATCACACCCACAAAATACTCACACACACACACACACACACACACACAGCCCTACTTAATCCAAACTTGTTTCCAAAGTCAGTGCCTCACCATATTGCATGCATTTTCCAGCATCATGCTCAAATTAAGGCTATGCATTCTAAATGTGTGAAGTCATTAAAAACAACTTTTAAACAAATTGAAAAAAGGAGGCGTGTGTGTGTGCACGCACACTCGCTTGTGCTTGTGCTTTTGCATGTGAATTTGCGCTTGTACATGCATGTGAATTTGTGCCTGAGTGTAAATCTCAGATCTCACTGATGTTCTCAAATCTGTGCAGCACCAAGATTGAGAAGGAAAAACGGGAACATGCCAAGCAGCATGGAATGATCCGGACTGAGATCACCGGAGCCGAGATTGCTGAGGAGATGGAGAAGGAACGCCGGCTCTTCCAGTTGCAGATGTGTGAGGTCAGCGCCTACACCCGCCACCCCCCACCCAACACACACACTCACACACACACATTGCAAAAGCATAAAAGCGCCACATGTACCATACACGGCTTTTATTCGTAAATAGTGTTCTTGGGAGAGTATGACATGATTTCGTACACCAACTGTTCACTATGTATGCCTCTATTCACTATCCATACCTGTATTTTTACGTACCTAGTATTTATCTATAAATGTAGCATTAATGTAATGAGTCAGGCTGGAGACTCAAGCATAACTTGGACCTAGGTTCAAACCCAGCCAAATTTTCTAGCAACAAAGATGTTACTATTGTTAGCAGCATATGCTAATTAAGAGAAACCTAGTTGATTGCCAGGATTTGTTGCCATGACGATTCGATCCTTGTTGCCACTAGCTGACTGACTTGAAGGTCATCACATCAGCGAGCATGATGCACTGCTGCTGTACAGCGGGGCATTTACTATTTGCTCCAGCTGGAATGCAGGAATAAGCATGCGCTCAAGCTGGGGTCATTAAAGGCATATTGTGTGTGTGTGTGTGTGTGTGTGTGTGTGTGTGTGTGTGTGTGTGTGGGTGCTGTCTTCATTTCCCTGTATTGCACCGACCATTAAAATGACGTTACATTACTCCTCATGTTAATTACTGTAGCACTCAGAAGAAATCTCTTTGATTTCCGTAACAGAAAGGAGAAAGTAAAAAAGAAAGGATTGTGGGTGAATTTGGTCCTACGTTGAAGGGCTGCTAGGTACAAGGTTTTGATACCTGGAGTTGCCAGCTCTGTTCTTGGCTGGGTCACCAGAATTGCTGATGGGTAACTGTTGTACAGAGCTGTCTCTTGTCAGAAAGCACTGTGACTCATCATTTTTGTGCGCTCGCCGAATTTTTTTTTTTTTTCCTTTCCTTTTTTTTCTGTCTTTTGCTTGTTTACTGTAGCAGTTTGCATCTGTCTGTCTCTTCCCGTTTTGTTTTGATGTGTTGTCTTTGCAATCTCTCTCTCTCTCTCTCTCTCTCGCTCTACATTGTGGTCTGTTGCGCTTGCTGCAGTGTAATGCCCCTCATCCACTCACTCCCCCATTCTAAACACCTATGGTGCTGCTCACAGTCTTTCACACGGTGAATAGACTGTGGTTTATTTGTTCTGTGTCCTCATTTTTGCAGTGTCGCTCTTGCTCTCTGCCTTTTTGGTGCTGCTGTGTGTGTGCATGTACGTGTGTGTGTGTGTGTGTGTGTGTGTGTGTGTGTGTGTGTGTGTGCCTGCGCGAGCATGGGAGGGAGTGGTTCAGCAAGCTAAATTATTAATTGTGGTTAAAGCAGTCTCATTCACATAAAGAATAAGTTGCACTGCAAAACTGCTGCCAGAGAGCCATGTGCCAGACTAGCATACCTAGTCATGAGAATATAAGTGTACATAACGATGCTCTCTTAGAGCATCTGGACCTCAATAGAAGGGTACATACAAAGAAAAGGACACACACACACACACACACACACACACACACACACACAGACACACACACACTCCTTGTGCAGTGAAACCAGGCTGGATTAAATTCCTCTGCAGAGCTGAAAAATGGACTGCAGCTGGAACCCTCGGCAAGCTGTTCTGGATTAGCCTGCCACGAGATAAACCAGGATTAAGATTAATGTTTTATTCATTTGTATTGTGAGCATGTTTTATATATTTTTTTGTCTGCGGAATTGCATATTACTTGCCTCTCTCAGACATTGTAAATTAAACATAATAAGAGAGCGCTTTTTGCTCGCGTTTGATCATTCCGGAAGGAGCTGCAATCATTTCAGGCGCCCAGACTTGGTACACATGATGGGATTTGTGAGACCCCCCTGGTTGGTGTTTACCAGGATTTTCATCCCACACCAGATGGAATCAGGAGACATTTGTCAGGAAATTGCATTGATCAGATCACCACACGCGCCCCATTTTGAAACCAGAGGAACATGTCGGACGCCTCTGTGAACACAAGCGCGCACGCCAGGAGGGCTTTGTCAAAATGTCCCAGAATTCCGTGAAGCAAAAAAAAGTAGAACACCAAAAACACACTGTAGCACTACCTCTGAGTTATTAATAACGGTTCTTAAATATTAACCCTGCATCCCATTTGCCTGCTAATGTTTTATGCATCCTGGGGAGCTCAAGGCTCACACATCCCAAATTCTCTGTCTCTTTCTTGCTCCTGCAGTACCTGATCAAAGTGAATGAGATCAAGACCAAGAAAGGGGTAGACCTCCTCCAGAACCTGATCAAGTACTACCACGCACAGTGCAAGTAAGTCTCCGGTGGCTTAAGTAGGAGCTAACTCTCTGTGTCCTTAGTCTTAAATTTGCAATGCCACTCGTAACGGTATCAGGGTTGGAAAAAAAGATGAGGCAGTTGCGAGTTCCTCTCTTATTCCCCAGACACAGGTTAAATGATGTTCCTTTGTGTGGGAATTGTTTCACTTTTTCAAAGGCCCAGAGGAAGCACTTTGCATGAGTCATCAGTAATAGCTGAGGTTCAGGCAAAGGTCAGCTAATATCAGACTGATAATATAAGGGAGAGGTTTGCTGAATTGCTGGGCCTCTACCTTCACATCAAGGCCGCAGTTGCCTGCTTTGTCTCTAATAGAGCTTTGTCCTCAGTGACATCAGGTGCTTTAGCATACAGTACTAGCACAGTGCGCTTAGCCTGCAGTTTTAATATTTAGATATTTAGCGGGGGAGGGAAAGGGTTATGTCACAATGGCAACCGATGGCACCCTCAGCAACTTCCCTCCCGGATGGGTGCCTGCGCTGTGCACATCCAAATGACTTTTGGAAAGTGGAATTATATTTAGACCCAATAAATATTTAGAGGCAACATGGAGTTTGGTTTCGGGGTTTGGGGTGGTAGGGTGATGTGGCCTGGGGGTGTTATGGGTTGGGGGGGGGGGGGTGTTGCTATGGGTCAAAGAAGGGAGCATGAGGGGAGGATGGCCATGCGTTTAGGCTAGTGCAGCAGCACTGAGTCGGTGCGTCATCCTTGCTGACAGTCTTGGCATTGGCAGACTATTAGTCATGAGCATCAGCAGTGGTGCTTGTTAGCTGCCCAGTCGACAGTGTAATAGCCTTAGCCCCAGCACATGCTCGAACTGCTAATGTCTCCCGTACTGTTGGATGAGAATAACAAAGCACGATTGGACTATAACGCTATTAAACTAAGTATTAAGAGCAGGAAATTGGATTAATTTGTTTTTTTTTTTGTTTATTTGTTTATATTGTTGCCCTGGAGAAATGTAATGTTGGTTCATTGGTTTCATCAGTTAAGTCATTAAAGTCACCATTCTATGTCTCATCTCCACTTTGTCCTACATAGTTTTTTTCAGGATGGTTTGAAAACTGCAGACAAGTTGAAGCAGTACATTGAGAAGTTAGCTGCCGACCTCTACAATGTATGTACAACATTCTAAACAATCTTTACAGTATATCTACTGCATGTGAGCTCGTTATAACTTAAAATAGCGGTCTGTGGATTGCTTACCTGCATTCTCAAATGTTTTCATTTTGTTTGTAGATTAAGCAGACACAGGATGAGGAGAAGAAACAACTGACTGCTTTGAGAGATCTGCTCAAGTCATCTCTACAGCTTGATCAGAAAGAGGTAGGCCCAGGGATAGGGGTTCGTCAGAGCCCTGAGCTAGACCCATTGAAAGAACGTTCTCTGCTGAGCTCAGCTCTCAGCTTTTGAATGCAAACAGATTGAATGCCAAATCAATCAATATCGTCATTGTGTCATTTGTATGTAACACAATGTTACACAAAAGTAAAGTGGATTATTGCAAGTGTCTGTGGTGTTGTACTCTTGAAACTCAGATTGTCTAGTCTAAATGATCCACAATGTATAAAACTCAGGGTAACAGAGAGTGTTACTATACTGGTTGCTGGTACATAGTTGCAGGACCTGTTGCATGCTGGGTTGCACCACACATTTCTACTGTTCCACGGTTTAAGGTTCTACTGTTCTAGGGTAAAGGTCATCTCTAACTCTGTAGCACACCCAATATTCTGGCTGGACGGGAATACACACTCGTAACTTAACATTTGCTGTTGTTGATTCTAGGGTGAATAGATTCATGTGAGCCACATGATAGCTTTTTGCAACTTCACTCAGTTTGCACTCTGTGCACTGACACACATTGGCAGGCCTGCCCACACCTTCACTGCTACTTTAGCATGATTTCTCAAAACACACACACACACACTTTCACACCCACCCACACACACACTTTCACACACACTCACTCACTCACTCACTCACTCACAAAGAAGCACTAGCACCACTCGGCTGTACCTTTCACAACCTTTGTTGTCCTCCTGTCTCTCTCTCGCTGCCTGTGCGGAACCGAAGTCTCGGAGAGTAAGTGTGCTGCATGCTCACTGGCTACTATAGCCCATCTCTTTGGTTTGCATGTGACACTGTGTCAGTCAGTAGCCTAGCTGTGAGTGCTGTGACATGTCATGGTGTTTGAGGTTGATGTGGAACATCGATTTGATAGTTGTTCATGAATGCTTGTGTTGGGATCTAGGTTTCTTGAGCATTTGCAAGTTTCTGCGTCCTGTGGATTTTTAATATACGTGTGTGTGTGTGTGTGTGTGTGTGTCTGTGTGTGTAGGACTCTCAGAGCAAGCAGGGGGGATACAGTATGCACCAGTTGCAGGGCAACAAAGAGTTTGGCAGTGAAAAGAAAGGCTATCTCATGAAGAAGAGCGATGGGTAAGTGGTGTACACAAGCAGACACACACACACACACACACACACACACACACAGAGAGAGGAAAAATACTTAAAGACATACTTCTGATCTTGGTTGTGCTTGCAGGTTGCGGAAAGTGTGGCAGCGGAGGCAGTGTTCAGTGAAAGGAGGAATTCTTACCATTTCCCATGCCACTGTGAGTATCACACACACACACACACAGGCACATACACCAATACACATTCACTACAAGAAACAAACACTGGATTGAGTTGTTTCAGGATGCGCTAGGAAACCCCATACAAGTCCTCTCCTCATCCGCTAGCTGGTTGGCCTTCAGGAAATCGCCATGCTAGCTGTCATGGCGACATGCTGGAAATGATGAGTCAGCATGAACGAATAACGTTTTACGGCATCAGAGTTCTGCCTCTACAGTTCCTTTTTCCTGTTTCTCTGGAATATATTCTCTCTCTCTCTCTCTCTCTCTCTCTCTCTCTCTC
>JAGFZM010001261.1:621614-637928 GCA_017657215.1 Limnothrissa miodon
TTACATGTTAGCCGAATGCACGCCCAAAACAAGATGGATCACTGTGGGATCAGTGAGGTTCCTCTGTATGGTTTATTTAGAATGTCTGGAGCACTCATTACCCAGAGAGGAGCATAGTGAGTGGATGTGTCCCTCTGAGACGGCCCTCTGACTCTGATATTTTGGGAACAGACTCTGGATCAGTCTGAGGGAAGCTGGCAGGGGCCGAGGACGCCATAGCCTGTGTGCAGTCATTGTGGCAGACGAACTGCTCATGACCCCTCTCTCTTTCTTTCTTTCTCTCTCTCTCAATCTCTCTTTTTCTTTTCCTCTTTTCCTCCCTCTATCCTCTTCTCTTTCTGCGACTCTTGCTTCCTGTCTCCGTGTCTCTATTTTACTATCCCCCGACTCTTTATCTCTCTCTCTCTCTCACTCTCTCTTTCTCTCTCTCCTTATTTTGTGGGCACGAGGCCAGTCTGTTAGGCTGCCAGCTAATCCCTGCAGGGATGATAACGGCTTGTTAGTATCTGATTAACATCTCCTCCCCCTCTTCTTCTCCCTCTCTTTCCTCATCCTCCCTCCCTCTCCTTCCTCACTCCTGTCTGTGTGCCCTCATCTTTGCCCACTCCTGGGCTACAGTTCCAGCTGGGCACAGATCCCTTGGCATGGCGCCAAAGGGCTCATGCTGCCAGACTGCAGCATCCAGTCTCTCAACACTCCACTTGAGACTCCTGCATCTGGCCATGTGACACACCCTTCTTCCTAGATCCACCAAACAATGGCCCTTCGCTTTGATCAGTTTCCAGCTGAAAATTGAACAGAAATTGATGGCATTCAAGCATACATTATTTTAATGTTTTTGTGCATATTTATAACACTGATTAAAAATATATGCTGGGTGTCTCGCATACAAAAAATATTGGTTTTTAATGTGGAAAGAACAGGGAGGCTTTTCTAATCTAGATGAATTATATATTATGATTTTGCTTGATAGTAAGTGCAGTAGTGCCCATTTTTTCCTCTCGATTATGCCTGTTTAATTATTGGCTGCTCTTCATTTCCACTTCATTTAAGCACAGGCACGTCTTTTGGCCCTATTATTCCAATTCCAAATACCACATGCGTGAACTTGATTTTTTTTTGTCAGAACGAATGTATTTTTTATGTGAAAACCTTGCAAGCAAAATTATGATGTACAGATTTGCATCTCTCTGGAGAGATGAGCCCACTCTACATCTACTTGGGTTGAAGTTACACTGTGAAAGTGACTGACTCTCCTCGTCAGTAATGGGCTGTGTACAAGCTGACACGTGTTCCAAACCAAACCTCTTAACTTTGTTCAGTGATGTTGCTTTTACATGCCTTTACACAGCTACACACACACACATACGCACACACACACACACACACACACACACACACACACACACACACATACCACACACATACACACTGGGATTTCCCATCAACATAAAATACTTTTTTTAACAGTCACAATTTATTAACATGCATGTTATTCATATTGAGGCTTACCTTTGATACTTATTTGTTTTGACATGAGTGCCGAGTGCACTGATGTGTGTCCTGTGTGTTTGTGTGTCTGAGCTCCTCTGGGCTGTGCTGCTGTGTGCAGAAGAGTGTTGGATTGATGCTGGCGTGGGGTTGCTCAGGTGTGGTTGGAGGTGTGAAAAGAGCATCTTGCCTCCGCGCTGTAAAAGGAGCAAGTGTCTAATTCACAACCTGAGCAGGGTGTGGAGGCCTCCCGCTCTGCTCTCTGAATGACTGTGAACACACACTAACCTGCTCTTCCTTCTGCTTTCACCTTCCAGTGCATGCTACCGATTGAAATGATTCCCTCTTAGCTTGGGATGCTGATGAGTAATTTTTCTGTTTACGGCTGTAAACAATTAAGTGATATAACACGAGTGGGTGTGGGGTTGCTCTCGGATATGACCACGGCTGTGGTTCAGCCGAAGCCAAAAAAGAAGTTTTAATTCTCTCTCTCTCTCTCTCCCTCTCTGTCTCTGTACAGTCCAACAGGCAACCCGTGAAGCTGAATCTGCTCACATGTCAGGTGAAACCCAGTGCTGAAGACAGGAAGTGCTTCGACCTCATCTCCCGTATGTTTGGCCTCATGAACTTGTACCATAAGACGAATACCATAATGCTATACCTATTGTTTCTCTAACCATTGAAAAAAGTGCGTGCGCGTGTGTGTGTACTCACTCACTTGTCCACAACGTGTTTGTGTTAGGGATGTGTAAATGCGTATACCTGCCTAATAATGTAACATTATACAGTAGGCGTGATCTCATTGTACATGACAGCAGTGTTTGTCGTATTACCTGCAAACGCTCACTGAGTGTGAATATGCTTTCACTCCTTTCATTTGCTTCTTCGCAGATAATCGCACATATCACTTTCAAGCAGAGGACGAGCAAGAATTTGTAATGTAAGTTATTCTTTAAATAACTCCTCAATACAACTACCTGGTAACACATTCATAGGTCTATGCATTTCCTTTGGTTTCATTTTTTTTTTTTTGCCAGACAGGTCAAATGAACATCTCGTTGATGCCATGTCAACCATAAAATAATTTAGAGATTGCTTGTGCACAGCTGAATGCACATTAAATCAAAATAGGTCAACAAACAAAAAGAACATGTTAAAGGCTGCAACGCTGCTGATGTTGGTCTTTGTACTGTAAAACTCTGTCCGCTTTAGAACTAGAGAAGCACTAGCGTGCGATCAGATCTTCTGACATCTCTGTATCCGTACCGAGCACTTTGAATATTGCAAGATGCATTTGTGCTGAGTGCCATTTTGTGTGTGTGTGTGTGTGTGAGGGTCTCCCACCAGTGTACCGATGAGCATCAATGCACTCACTGAGGCGTGCACTGTTCAAACCCAAGCCAGTGTTACACTACTGGTGATCATTTAGCTTGCTTTAGTTTGGGGTTTTATTTAACGGCAGTGTCTAGGGGATAATTGAGGCAAACCCAGTGCCTTAAAGTGTTGTTTTGTTTTATTTTTACAGGACACTGAGTGGTATTGGTGTTGCTTTTAGTATTTTTTCTCTTTGTGTGTGTGTGTGTGTGTGTGTGTGTCTTAAGGTAAGGGACAAGTGACAGTTGTTGAGGTTTTGTGCTTTTTCCACTCTCTTCAGGTGGAAGTGAGTTATTCAGGTCATTTAGAGCACAGTCTTCTATTCCCATGGCCCTCTTTTAACTACACAGACTAAATGACACACCTCTACCACTCTACCACCCATTCCCGCCCCCCCCCCCCCACACACACACACACACACACACACACACACTGTGTTGTCTGTTGCACTGTTTTTTTTCTTATTCACTCAGACACACACACACACATGCACACATACTGTACACATCTCATTAGACTAGAACGTGGTTGGTAAGTATGTCTGCAGTTGACAGGGAACCGTGTCAGGGGCCAGATTCAGAGACAAAGCAATAAAGGGCATTTAATGAGTTGAGGGGCTCGGCCAGTCACGGCCAGTGAGTGAGCGTGTGTGTGTGTGTGTGTGTGTGTGTGTGTGTGTGTGTGTATGAGATGTGTCAGTATGACACACGGGCAATGATGTAGTTCCTATTGCCTATCAATTTGCAAGAGCCTGTGCCATTGAGCGATTGCTGATGAGGACGATCCCTGAGGCCTTTGATACTGATTCCTCAGCAACAAACACTATATGGCTCTTTGGCTCTGTAGTGGCCATATTGTTGACAAACTGCTGCAAATGTTAAATGTTGGCTCTCAGTCTTCCCTCTTTTTGAAATTACATTTTGCCTAATTAAAGTCTTTAAATTAGCTCTATGAAAACGAGCTAGTTCCTCCTCTGGCTGTTATGAGTCGGTTTTCCCTTCATGTTTTCAGACAGTGGCTATCAAAAAGATGATGTAGGTCTGATAGACAGCTGCACTAAATGACAGCAACAGTATGGCTGTGGATACCTCTATGATGAAGACCAGAAGAGACCAGTAAATTTGAATGAAATGAACTTCAAACCACTCATAAACTACTGGTCTTTAGAGATGCGTATGCTGTGCTCGTATCAATTGATAATGCTGTGTGTACGTGATTACAGCTGGATCTCAGTGCTGACCAACAGTAAGGAGGAGGCTCTGAACATGGCATTTCGTGGGGAGCAGAGCACCGGGGGAGAGGACGGCCTGGAGGACCTGACCAAAGCCATCATCGACGACGTGCTGCGCATGCCTGGCAACGAGGTGTGCTGCGACTGCGGCGCTGCAGGTATCTATCAAACTCTCTCTCATTCTCTCTCTCTCTCGCTCTGTGTGTTTGTGTGTGTGTGTGTGGTGAACACTGCATATGTTGTGCTTTGAATGCATAAAGGTGCATGTACAGTTACAGGTGTTTTATGTAAACAAGAGGAAGGAGAGAATCTTTACTTCCTTGTGTCTGCGTGTGTGTATATGTGTTTGTCAGGAATGGAAAATTACTTTTTGGACCTCCTACCTCCTGCCCTTGTAGAAATGTAATGCTAGAAATGTAAAAAAAAAAAAAAAAACAACATCTTGTACAAGCCATGCTGGTGGTTAATTTCCATCCCCACTGTGTTAGTCTGTGGGTGTCTGTGAGCGAGAGCGAGTGTGTTAGAGTGAGTAAATCTTTAACTTCTGCAAATGGTGCAGCTCAATAGAATTATTCATGTATTAATGCATCTAAAGCTATGCTATTAATGCATCTAAAGTATGTGCTTGTGAGTGTGCATGTGAAAGTGGTGCTGCAGCCTTACACACACACACACACACACACACACACACACACACATACACACAGTTCCTGTGGCTGGCATTGGACTCCACCCGTGTATAAGGTTGCAGCTGACTCAGGTCCTGTGCGTCCTTCCCATTGTGGGAAAGGTCGACGCATGCTGGCACTGCAGATCAGCTCACCTTTGACCTGGAACATCAACTCGCTACCTCACCCAATTACACGACACAAGGACGTGTGTGTGTGTGTGTGTGTGTGTGTGTGTGTGTTGGTCTGTCTGTGTTCCAGGCTTAGCATCTTTGATCCTGTTTTCTTTGTCAGGGATGTCAGGCAGTGTTCCAAGTGTTCCTTGTGCTCCACTCAGGTGGCATCAGCATTATGGCTGACCTGTCCTCCACCTTCACTTCTTTTCTGTCATTCTATCTCTCTCACTCACACACACACACACACACACACACACACACAAAGTAGAGCATGCCAGTGCAGTCACTTTCTCTTCTCTTTGTTTCATCTTGGCTTGTTGCAGTTACATAGGACCAGATATCAGCTGATCGTCCTCTGCTTTTACTCAGATGTGTGTGTTTCAGACAGGCATAGAGAGTGATAATGACAGATGGCACCGACAAAAAGGGAAGAGTTAGACCAAAAAGAAAGAAAGAATGAAACTGAAATACAGAATGTTTTTATTGAGTACTTTTGCATTTCAGAATGTTGCCAAGACAAGATCTTATGTAGTCTCTGGTGCTCAGGGCCTGCTGAGTCAGGAATAGTGGAATTGTCAGCGATGATCCTCATACGCATCATAACCTCTCTCAGGTGTCATGCATTCGTGGTGCTCCATCAGAAATACCAAACAGTCACTACTCAGTGTCTGAAACCTAGGCGCTTGAAGTGACAAGCCTGTACTCTTCACCCACACTGTTACTTCCTGTCCTAAGCTGTATGCTCATTTTCTGTGGCATTGTTGCTTCCTCTGTGAAATCACACTTGAGCTGCAATCATGCCTCTCACATCAACTAAACAAACAACTGAACCTGTGCAGTCCTCAAGTCATTTCTGTCTTCTTACCAAATTCACCCAAAAGCAACCTGAAAGAAAAAGTCCAAAGGCCAAAGATTACCAAAAGTTTAATTCAGAACATCTTGTCAATTTTTTTTAGATGTATACAGATAAAGGCTGTTCAGAGGCAGTGATGCAGACATGTAAATATGTCACCCTCAAATTCTGTGTTTTGACGCATAGTGTCTTGGCTTGTGTTTGCCTCTGTGTTAGCTTAGCTTGTTTGAGGTAGCGTTTAGCCTTTTTTCTGTTGGTCCTGCTGGGGGTCCCTCCTATGCCGGCCATCAGTATCATGACGGTTTTAATGGGGTCTTATTCCCCCGGCCTAACTGTGAATTCCTGCTCCACAGAAAGGAGGTCCACTGGAGCCTGATGGCTTTAGAGAGCTGCTATCTGATCCTAATGGCTTAACTGGAGCCTCCCGTGGTGTCTCCTGTCGTGTGTGTGTGTGTGTGTGTGTGTGTGTGTGTCTGCTGTTGCTATATTAAGCCGTTTGTGTCGCTCTTCTCCTCACCCGGCTATCCGCTTATCTCTGCCGCTGTCTTTTCCTCGCTCATCTGAACGGATTTAGCCCGCCTCTGCCACACACACACACACACACACACACACACACACACACACACAGACACACACTGTCACATTTGTGCTGCCTCTCTGGCTCAGTGATACACATGAGCAGGGCCACAAGTGAGCCGTCATCACCAAACTCCTTCTAGTGGTCAGACTGCATAGACATAGAGACATGAGAGATGTGCACACGCGCACAGCCACTTGCACTGATGTTGTCCTACACTGCCTGGGCTTGTCCGCACACTCTGGGTATCACGGTGAGAATGATCAGAGTCTTTAGCCCGGGCTGCGTCTGCTCCAGCCCTGCCTGTCCCGAGCTTGCTGAGGACCCCTAGTGGCCTGACTGATCACTTGCAGGCATAATAACCCAGGTTCCCAGAATCCCTCAGTTTTAAGCATTGTTCCCTCATCAAATTGTAAGGAAGAGCTCAGCAACACCTGGTTGTCTTGTTTGCAGTGTTGTTGCATAAGGCACCTAAAAGCTCTACAGGGAGCTCCATAGAGAAAGAACACAACAGTATTTCAGTATAGTGCATATTTGTTTTTTTTTCTGATAGACAGGGAAGAGAAAGAGACCATTTTTAATTAATTGTTTTTATTAATTATGATGATTTTCAACATTGACTTTTTATCTGTAGGGTGATCTTGGGTGTTGAAAGCCGTCGTGTAACAAATGAAGTGTATCATTATTACTCATAGCGTTTGTCAATGAAAACTGAGCTGTGTTATGTTAACGCATGCATGAGACTTTAAACTGACCAGTGACGATTTTTAGTTTATCTGAAAACAACACAACCTTTAGGCATTTGTGTTTGTGTGTTATTGTAGATCCAAAGTGGCTGTCCACTAACCTGGGAATCCTGACGTGTATCGAGTGCTCAGGCATTCACAGGGAGATGGGGGTGCACATCTCACGCATCCAATCCATGGAGCTTGACAAGCTGGGCACCTCAGAACTCTTGGTAGGCATCTCTCTCTCTCTCTCTTTCTTTCTTTCTTTCTTTCTTTCTTTCTTTCTGCTGTCGCCAACACACACACAAATACTATAACATTCATTGTATTCATGTTGACACATGAGTCATGCAGGGTATTTGCTTTGCACACATTGATCCTCTCAACATTCTCATCTTGTAATCCAGTCCAGCCCGGCATGTGAATTTAAATAAAAAAAATGAAGGGCAATGTTTCATCTCTCCTCAGTTGGCCAAGAACGTGGGAAACAGTAGTTTTAACGAGATCATGGAGGGAAATCTCGCAAGTCCATCTCCAAAGCCCACCCCCTCCAGTGACATGTAAGTGCACCCCCCCCCCCCTTTCAATGCCCCTCCCAGGTTCACACAGCCTGTTCAAGCCCAAGCAGCTCTGGCAGGAAAGGGCTTTGATCTGCATGAACAGTGCGTGATGACACACACAGCAACATGCTCCTCTGCAACCACAGTTACAGTCTTCAAAGCAGTCCACTCAAGAATTCAAGGAACCTTATTGTCACATGGATACTTTTATGCACATAAAAAATGCTGTGGAATTACGTATATTGTCAGTTTGTTGGGGGGGGAGATAAAATGCAAGATAAAATGCTGCATAGAGATGGGAGGGCTACATGAATGGTGTGAAGAAAGGCAACAGTTATGATGGGGCAGGATAGAGCAACAGGGGCAAGGAAAAACTTCCTACTTAGGAAGAAATCTTGGGCAGCTCCACAACTGTTGGGGACCTGTCCTCTAATGGGTGCAGTGGGCAGTGTCCTAAGTCTGTGTGGGTTTGGGAGCCCACTCGGTTGCAGTTCCTCCAAACCTAGCTGAACCAGAGCTGTGCTGTGGAACAGCCTTAGGTTTGTAAATGACTTTGAAAAATTGTTGCAGTCAGTGCCTTTTCCACATTTTTTCACAGAAGGAACAAGTGTCTGTTATGAGTGATCTCTTCTTTAAAATTTGCTCAGGACGGTGCGGAAGGAGTACATCAACGCCAAGTATGTTGACCACAAGTTTGCGCGCAAGACCTGCACCTCAGCAGTGGCCAAGATGAACGAGTTGTACGAGGCTGTGCGCTCACGTGACCTGCGGGCCCTTATCCAAGTGTACGCTGAAGGGGTGGAACTCATGGAGCCCCTCCCAGACTCTGTACAGGTAATGCTCACACTTCACAGGCCACCTCACCGGTAACTCGGGTAATGTCCTATGCTGATGCCACTGATCAGCCCACACAGCCCAACTCAAAGAGATTGGGCTAGAATGAAAAATCCTGCTGAAAACACAATTAATATCTGTCCAAAATGACCAAGTAACCATCTCTGCAACATGTGTATGTGCTTAGGACTCAAACGCTTATCTTTTGCGCACACTATTTAAAGAGGATGAAGGTTTAAACAGGTCAATGGTGTTTCCCATCCATAAAGGCTACCTCACATCCTGCCTTGCGGTCCCAGTCAGGCCAGCTTGGAAACAGCCAGCCAGTCACACTTCCTTAACACCGCTCCGCATTCTCCCACAGCACACGTCATCTCCTCCAGTCCTCAGACAAACATCGCCCATCCCACAGTTTTTTTTTTTTTATCAGATCAATGGATAGAGCAAGCTAGAGACAAGGAAGGGAATCGCTCAAATGAAAGTATGAAAAAGGGTGCCATGGGTGCCGGCATTGCACGGTGCACACATGCGGTTTGTGTATGATTCATGGAAACGGAAAACCTAGGTTGATGTGACGCCATAAATGAATTTGGCATTGATATGTTCAGTGATGCATTAGGTGTGTGTGTGTGTGTGAGGGATGATGCTAAAAAGCGAGGAGAAAAATGAAACCCATTTTTTGTACTTTTGTTCTGGAGCCTTCCGTGGGTGAGTGTGAGTCAGGGGTGTGTGCGTCCGGTACGCTGATGGGCTCGGCATGCAGCATGACTCATCATCTCAGTCAGAGTGCGCTCAGCCCAAACCCTGTGGGACAGATGAGTGGGATCGGCAGATGGGCAGAACACACACACACACACACACACACACACACACACAGATGTGTGCTGTTTGGTCCTGGATGTCATTAAGTCCCACAGACTGGCAGAAAGAATGCATTTATTTTAAAGATAAAGACTTGTTACTATTCTAGTTTCATTCTAGTTTGATATGTCTTAGAAAACAAATATGTCAAAAAAAGAGATACATTTGTAGCTTGTTAAAATTGGTGCACCTGTGTGAAATAGGATTCATTTGTGTGTGTGTGTTTGTGTGAATCTGTGTGTGTATGTGTGTATGCAGGAGGCTGGTGAGACTGCACTCCACTACTCTGTGCGGACAGCGGACCACACCTCTCTGCACCTCGTGGACTTTCTGGTCCAGAACAGGTATGGACCAACATGGTGACAGAAACACCATCAGGCTGACAAATACAATAAAGAAACCATCTCTGCTTACTATGATTGGTTGACATGCTCTATGGATCACTCAAACAGCAGCGATACCACTTGATTGGTTGCTTTGATATGAACATGCTGCAATGACGTGATTTGGGTAATAAACACCATAAAGTGGTAAGATTAGATGAATAAAAAAGATAATAAATAAAACCCAACCAGACAAATCCCAGCAGGCTTATAAAAAGTTTCAGTTACCACATAAAATGGCTCCAATGGTAAGAACCATACAATTACATTGATTCATTAATTTATAAATATTCTCAGTATGTGTTAATTTTGTGGAAATTATTTGTAATCGTGCTGTTGTGTCAGATTACTCTGCGTGGGTTATATCAGCTACACAATAGAAGCTGGGTGTGTGTCTGTTTTAAGTTGAGAAGTCTAGTTAGGCAGCAGATAGAAGGGAGGTCAGGTCTTACTTCACCGGGGCTGAGCTAAGCTGAGCTGAACTGACACACTGTCACATCAGAAAAAAATGAGCGATCTCTGGAATACACATCCTGGAAAATATGTCAGGCATGCCAGGAATGTAGTGGGTTTGCAGTGTGTATGGGTTTGCAGTTTGTGTGTGTGTGTGTATATGTCGGGAGACACAGGAAAACACACACGCTCTCACTCTCTGGCTTAGAACCTGGAAAAAAAAGTCATGGGGACAACAGGAAAGAGTCACTTACACGCACACAGACTCATCACACACACACAAACACACACATTCTCACACACGTTTAGGGTCATGAAAGTAGGTCGGAGGGGAGATTAAGGTTGGTGTGTGTGCGTGTGTGCATGCGTGTGTGTGCAGGTGGTAATCTATTTCTCTCGTTCTCATTCCCTCTCCCTCTCACACCTCCTTCTCTGGATCAGAATTGGGGGGGTTAGACAGACTGATACTCTTTCTGCACTGACACTCCCACACCCCTACCCCTCAACTCTTTTTACTAATTTTAAAGTCGGCGATGTGTCTATGGAAGTGATTTGCAACCAACACAGGGAGAAGAAACAAGTAAAGGCACAGCTCTAGGGTGGAGGGAGTTGAAAACACAACGGCAGAGATTAGAGCTGCCCTGATTTTATTTGTGTGTGTGTGTGTGTAATAGGGGGTGGGGGGGTAGGGAGGCAGTTTTCTCATCTCTCGGCTTATTCCGAATCTAACCCTCATAAATGTGCTTCCTGACTCCAGGCTTGTGCTGTGCTTGTGGTTTTACACAACAGCAGAGACTCCGAGAGAGAGAGAGATTGCGAGAGAGAGAGAGAGAGAAAGATAGAGAGATTGCAAGAGCGAGGTTCTCCTTACACTGTAGACTCCCACCAGGCGAGGAGAACTAGGTCACACACTCTGTTGTGTTAATTTATTCCTTTTCTTTTTGACGCTTCGCTCACAGCTGACCCAAATGCTCTTGCCTTATTGGTGCACATTGAAGTCCCTCTCCACAAGTGTGCCCTCCTACAGAAATCTTATGTGTGTGTGTTTTGCTTGTTTGCATTTTGATGAGTGTGTGTTGTGTGAGAGAGGTTTGAGTTTGTCCATGCCATTGTGAAGTGTACATTGTGTACATTTGGCTGTGTTTGTTCAAGACATGGCTGTGTGTGTGTTTCTGTGTGTGTGTCTGTGTGTGTGTTTCTGTGTGTGTTTAGCGGTATGTGAATGTCAACAGTTTCATTTATGTCTCTTCATAGGATCAAGTCTCTGTTGTACTATGAGAGCCAATAAAAGGTTGTGTTGCAAGTGTGTGCAGTATAGTGTGGGTGGGTCATGCAGAGTCTCTGCAGTAGGCAGGCCTCTGAGGTAGCTGCCAGGTTGCCGTGGGAGACGGGAATTTTGATCAAACTCTAGTGCAGCTGCTGGGGCAGATGTTGAGCTGACGTGGTGTGTTAATCAGCAGCAGGAACACACACACACACACACACAAACACACGGTTCTCTCTGCTGTGATCAAAGATGTAACAGCATCTGTTTGAGACTGTAACCAGTTTTTTGACCTCTTGTCCATATTTTGTGTGTGTGTGTGTGTGTGTGTGTGTGTGTCTGTAGTGGAAACCTGGACAAGCAGACAGAGAAAGGGAACACAGCTCTGCACTACTGCTGCATGTACGAGAAACATGAATGCCTCAAACTGCTGCTGAGGGGCAAGCCGGCCACTGATATCAGTAAGACACACACACACCAAAGATGATTGAAACACACACACATACACACACACACACACACGTGCACATGCATTCACCCAAGAGACCTATACCCAAGATACCGATATCCAAGATATCTATTTCACTCATCTCATCTTGTTCACTCATAACACCAACACTCCATATATTTTCATCTATACTTCTGAGATAAGCATCATGTGTCACTTACACACACACACACACACACACACACACACACACACACACACACGTACGTACCATGAGATTACACTGCCACATTTAAGGAAGAAACCTTAAGAATCAGATCCTGCTCTCACATCAGGTGCATGAAATAAAATTCACATTCACACAGACACATCCAGGATCCTACAACCCACACATCTTAACAGCTTTCCCTGAGTCAGATCATCATGCACTGTCTCCCGTGTCTTCCAGCCAATCAGAATGGAGAGACGGCGCTCGATGTTGCTAGGCGATTGAGGAACGGCCAATGCGAGGAGGCGGTAAGGATCACCTGGGTGGCCCATTCGAAAAGAAGAAAAAAGAAAAAACTCCCATCCCTCTGTTCTATTTTAGTGATTTATCATGTCATAATTCTACTAACATTCCAGATTCTAATGATTCTGTTTCCTGTGGTTTATATACTATTTATGTGAATGTCTGTTCATGTGTTTGCATAGTCACCAGTTAGAGAATTCATGCAGTAGTGTGTATAGCAAAGATGTCTGAACCCTTCAAATGTATGCTTTTTTGCAATGACTGGGTGTATGAGGTGCTCAGAAAATCCTCCTCAGGCAGTAGTACCGCATGTGAACACTTGGGGGCAGCAGTCAGATACTGAATCACAAGTGTCTGCCATGACAAGAACATTGCAGACGGCATTAGAGTGGATAACATCTTGATTGGTTTGGATAACTGAAATTGCTTTGTATAGGTTGGGATGTACGATAGTTTACTTTGCCTAGTGCTAATTTAAGATTAAGATTTAGATCAAACAGTGAAGCTGGTATACCATGTCTTGGAAAACATTCAATACACAAAACAGACTAAAAAAATGTAATCTCAATGTGCTAGTGCAAAGTGCAGGAAAAACTTAAAATGCTATTAAAACATTTGCATGTATAGATGGCCTCATACTCGTATATGAGATCATACTTACTGTACACTAATTGACTGCTGGTTCTGTTGGAGGTTCTGCCTGTAGAACTCGCTCAATAGGTTGAATTAGCTTTACAGGAGTCAGCATAGTCTGCCAATACCAATACAAACTAAAGTTTGTTTGTGTGTGTGTGCGTGTGTGTGTGTGTGTGTGTCAGCTGGTGCAAGCTGCTGCAGGCAAGTTTAACCAGCATGTCCATGTAGAGTATGAGTGGAACTTGCGACTGGAGGAGCTGGACGAGAGCGACGATGACTTGGATTACAAGGTTGGTATGATTGTTTAATCGTCAGGCCTGGGATCTGATCTTGTACATATAAACCCTTTTCTTACCACCCACACTTTGGGTCAGCTTCTTTAATGGTTGCCTCTTTAGGTCTTTTCGAAATCACTTTTTGAAAAATTATTCCATATTTCTAAAGTGTTTTGCATCTTCAAACGAACTATAAAACTGAAATGCGTCATCCGTTGACTGCTGCTCATCCATCTCTCTCCCCCCCCCCCTCTCTACCTGTCTATCCAGCCGAGCCCCATCAAGAAGGACCGCTCCCCGCGGCCTCAGAGCTTCTGCCACTCATCCAGCCTCTCGCCCCACGACAAGCTCTCCCTGCCCGGCTTCCTGAGCGCGCGCGACAAACAGCAGCGTCTCTCCTACAGCGCCTTCAACCAGATGTACAGCGCCTCCACCGACACGCCCCCCTCGCCCATCATCGACGCCCCACCTCTGCCTCCCCGGAACGCAGGCAAAGGTAGGCACAGGCGCACCACATGTAGTACCGCTGATGCATGTTACAAACTGGTGGAGGTTCAGAGCAGGACCTTTTTAACCTAACTGTACCTATTAAAGTAAACTTGGCCTGAAATTTAAAAAGTGAAATATTATTCTCTGTTGTGCAAGTCTGAAGCAATATTTCCCCACCCACTTATAGAAGACAATTGACGTGTTAAATGGTGTAAATGTAAATGTATCCTATTACCACGCTAAATACCTGTGTCTCAACATTTGTCAACAGTAGGAAGCTTACAACAATGGACTATCCTTCATTTGGATATGTCCTTCCTATAATTGCATTATTGTCTGTATCTCACACCTTACCTGTTGTTTCATACCGACACATTTATTCATGATCACAATTCATAGAACACTTACGCTAGCGCGCAGGCACACACACACACACACACGCCTCTTTCTAAAACGTTACGGATATTAACGTATCCTCGGTTCTCTGAGTGAGAAGCCGAAACGTACGAGTGGATGATGCCTATCATCTCCTACTTTTTCTGAAGTCAATTTTAACCAACCCTTTGAAAAAAGGGCAGTAAGCGCTCTGACGCGCGCAGGCAACTACTTAGACAGCCCTGCGTGACGTCAGAAAGTCTATATATTGACTGCGCTTACGCTTCAGGTCCTCTTTGCCACCTCGCCAGCGTCGGCGACTTGAGGCCCGAAGCGTACGTTTCGGCTTCTCACTCAGAGAACCGAGGATACGTTAGTATCCGTAACGTTCTCTTTTGTTTCGAAGCCGAAACGTACGAGTGGATCACTACAACCAAGCCTCAAGAGCCCTACACCGAGGAGCCCGAGGTGGGAAGACCCATGGGACCGCCGCCGGGCCCAGAGAGAACACTCTCTGCTACACCCGGCCTGGTGACGTCCAATGCGTAAAAACGCGCGAAGGTGTTGCTTGAGGCCCACAAAGCGCTCAGACAGATATCCTTCATAGGGACGCCCTTCCAGAAGGCCCAAGAAGCCGCCACTCCACGGGTGGAGTGCGCCCTGACATGAGCAGGCGGAGGAACACCCGCCGCCTCATATGCCAGATGTATGGCTTCAGTAAGCCAATGCGACATGCGTTGGGTAGACAAGGCCTGACCCTTGGCACGCTCGCCATGGCAGACGAACAACTGGTTCGTCTTCCTGATGCTCTGTGTACGCGTCAAATAGGCACAAAGCGCTCTGACCGGGCACAGAGTGACGGGCACAGAACCACCCGTCTCAGGAAGGGCTGAGAGCTCAATGACCCTCGAACGAGGGTCAGTAGACAGCACTTTCGGGCGAGAAAAGGGATTTGGTCGCAGCGTTACCCGCGCGTCATCTTGCGCGAACTCAAGACAGTCAGGACTGACTGACAAGGCAGTCAGATCGCTAACGCGCTTCACCGAGACCAGAGCGAGCAGAAGCGCAGTCTTAAGGGAAAGCATCTTTAGACTGGCACTCGACAGAGGGTCAAAGGGCGTAAAGGCCAGTCCGCGTAGGACATGAAGCGCGACGCAAGGGGGTGAGTGCCTGGGGAAACGCCAGCATAGCCAACATGGCATGCTGAAATAGCTGCGAGGTACACCTTCAGAGTAGAGGGTGTACGACCCTGATCAAACAGTATACGACCCTGATCAAACAGGTGTTGCAGAAAAGCAAGCACCTCGCCAATAGGGCAGACTAGAGGATCACAGCCTCTGTCTCTGCACCACGTGCTGAATACACGCCACTTCAGTGTATACAACGACCTAGTGGATGTAGCTCTAGCAGCCTGAACAGTCTCTATAACTGCGCCTGACAGGCCGCTCTCTAGGAGACGCGCCCGTTCGACCTGGAGGACACACCTAGTTCCGCTAAGGCAAGCTGTAGTGGGCGTAAGTGTAAAAGGCCGAGTGGGACAGCGCCGCCTGCGGCGCACAGGAGGCCCGTCAGTCTGAGACACAGCCTGGTCGAAACGCAGGCACCTAGTCTGAAGTGGCGTAGACACGCCCTGACGTCCTGAAGTCTCTTCGGAGTGAGCGTCGCTCTCATTGAGCGTGAGTTCAGCCTCACGCCCAAGAACTCGACCTCCTGAGAGGGAGAGAGCATGCACTTGCTTAGGTTTACTAAGAAGCCCAGATTGTGCAGGTGACGCAAAACAGTGTGAGCCTGTGACATTAGGAGCTGTCTGGAACCCGCCAGCAGCATCCAGTCGTCCAAGTAATTGAGGAGTCTGATCCCCTGAGCGCGTAGAGGAGCGATCGCCGCCTCCACGCACTTGGTGAAGCGCCGAGGTGCTAGAGACAGACCGAAAGGGACGGCTGAGTACTCGTAAGCTCTGCCCTCGAAGGCGAAGCGTAGAAAACGCCTGTGCCTGGGGACTATACCTATGTGAAAATAGGCGTCCTGAAGGTCTATGGTGACCATGTAATCCCCCTGGTGGACTGACTCCGCCACCATGCGCCCCGTGACCATGCGAAAGGTGAGAGGTTTGAGCGAGGCATTGAG